>JAHLWZ010001156.1:0-15579 GCA_020536535.1 Pelomyxa schiedti | reverse complement strand
ACATCGCTTTATAAGTTGGGTCCAGGTGCTGGACAATAACGAAGGCCATGCCGCTCCCCTCAGGAACCCGCCCCCGCCGCCGTCCCTGCTGCCGCCGCTCTTCGCCCCGCCGCCGCCGCTGCCCCCCAACTCGCCCCCGCCTCCCGGCCTGCCCTGCGGGCTGCCCCCTTCGATGGCGCCGCCGTCGGCCCCGGCGCCCCCCACGCCCCAGTCGCCGCTCAGCGTGCACTCGTCTCCTGCCAAGGTGCCACGCACGACCCCTGCTGCGGAAGGGGGCCTGGGTGCGATTCCAAGGAGCATGTCTGTGAGCAACCGCGGGGGTACTGCTGCGAAGCTGGAAGCCCCGCCGCTTCTCGCTATCCCGCCGGCCCTTTCTATCCCCGGGGCTCCTAAGCCCCTCTCCACTTCATCCTCTTCACTGCAGTTCCCGTTGATGGCACCTGGTAGTGGAAAGCCTGACACCCCACCACTGGTTTCATCAACTCCCACTTTGTCACCAGCACTTGTTCCTGCACCATCACCATCACTTTCCACAGTACCTACTTCTATTGATTCTGCTGGTGTGGGTTCTGAGGAACCGGAACCTGCAAAGCCACAGTATCAGGACCCTATTGAGGAACATCAACACTTGTTGTACAGCGACAGAGAAAGCAACCTCATTCAAGACATTTACCACTTTTTGATCACAAAATACCCCAAGTTCCCACACAACTACCTTTTTCCCCTTTCACTTAGAAATGTACAGAGTTCTTTGGGACTTTTTCATGCTGTGTGAAAATAGAGAAAGATGGGATTTGTATTCCGATTCAATTGTCACAGCTTCCTTTGCGAGATCTACGACTTTAAGGCATCTTTATATTTACACAAACCCTAGCTTGAGAGTAACGCCTGATAGTCTTATCCGCTATTTCGTCAATGATGAATTTCAAAATCACCCACCAGATGAACCAAGTTTTCGGGATAATTGCATTGCCTCAAAAGTCATAAAGTCCTACCTGAGTAAGTCTTGTTTTTAAGAAATTATGCACAAACGACTGTTGGTTTTAAGGGAAGGTTGGCAGTAAGTATTTATGTGATATGCTTGGTGACATCATGCATAAAATATGCATTGCAGAACAAAAGATCTCTTATGAAATTGATCCAGGGTCTGTCACTAATGCCTTAGACCCTTTTCATCTGACCTCCCTTTTTTGCAGGAAGTTGGACAGCCACGATGAAGTTGTGAAAAGGCAAATCCTCCTGCAAAATAAAATGGATATCATTTTGGGCAGAATAACTGACGCCACGAACATTGATAAAATCCCTCCTGGCATAAGGTACATTTTCTATAAGCGCCCAGCTGTTTATACTGGAAAACAGGCTCGTTGCATCCTACTTCCTTGAGATGGCACAAAAGTACTGTGCTGAGGCAAATCCACTCCCAATTGTCGGAAATTTCCTCATATTGAGGTACAAGTATCGATTCAAACATTTATTTTACCTCAATTCAAGATACATCAATCCAGCAATCTTCTCCCCTGAGCAGTTTGGCCTCATTCGATCAGGCAAAATATCCCCTTTGGTTAGGCGTAATCTCGTTCTTCTTAGTAAAATACTACAGGTATTGTAATCAGGGATACATATTTCCTCTCATATAAAATAGAATATATCTAGTGGAGTAGTGTTCACGTCAAAGGAGCAATACATGGTCCCAATGAATAGATATATTGAACAGAACACAACTAGGCTTTGGGATTATTTTAAGGCAGTAATGGCACAAGCATCCACCACAACCAACCTTGTAATTGGTGTGTCTTTTCTTGCTGGAGACCAGTCTCATAAACTCAGATTCCGATATTTGTACTGTAAGCCTGAAAGATTTGCATTTATTGCACCTACTACTCTTTCAGCATAAAGAGCATATCAGTAGCTTGATTTCTGTAGATTTGGATAGAAAAAGTATTTATTCATTTTCCCTTGTGTACAAACACTGACTTCACCTAGTGTTTGAGAAAAAACTAGATGACCTTGGGTCGTATTCGAACAAGGTTTCATTTGCCTTTGCGTTAGGATCCTCTGCTCAGAGTATGTTTTGCTATTACTTCCCCACTCGCCCTTGTTCTTACCATTTCTAGAACATGTAAAAGACCTTCTTATGCAACGCAAAGAGGAGGCCTCATATATTGGCTACTTGAATGTGCCTGGCAAAAAGGGCCCCGATAAGTTAACACTTGTTGTTGGCCTGAACAGAATCTTCACAGTGAAAAAAGGCGGCAAGGTACCACAGAGTATATTTGTTGCATTTCAATTTAATGCCTCTATCAAGGTCGGGGCTGAAGGTCACTTTGTAGAGCTTAAGGAGATTGTCAGCCTCACTCCAAGAGAGGTTTTTCACTTTGCCATAATTCTCCTCGCTAATATGGTCAGGTCCGACTCATTTTCACAGAGAGTGAAATTGCTGGAGAAAGTGATCAAGCCGATGATATTTTGGGCAGTGTCCGAAGAGCTTTTGAACAGAATTTTGGAATGATTCCAGATGCTTTCAGGTTTAGGTTAAATATCTCTCCTGCTACAAGGATAAGCCCTATTCAAGCAGGCCTGCAACTTCCCCTTTTTTCCCCCTCTTTTTAATTATTGCTCACCTCCAACTTATAGTCGAGAAAAAATGTAGTGGATTTGTGGATGCATATAAATCTTTATGTAACTATCACAATGTTGCATGTAATATGGCCCTCTGTTGGGATGTTGAGAATCTCTATACCGATAACACCAAATTCAATCTCCACCACTTCTTCTCTGGTACATTGTGTCCCCTATTTTCCAATATTAATTTTGTGCAGAGGAATCTGGTGGTGACACTGTTGCTATGGCTACTTCGGAACTCGTTCCCGTTTTTCAAGCTCTTTGGTTTGTGCTGTACCATGTCTTTACAGAAATTCTTAGATAACTGCAGGCACAACACTCATTTCACTTGGCTGCTGACCAAAGATAGAAAATTAGAAAAAACCTTTACTACCCTAGCTGACATGCTACACTTCAACACACACTTAACTGCCCTTACACTTGTAAATGTAAGTCTTTCGGCTAGTAACTGGGCAGGGCTTTTTGACGCTATGGAGTCCAATCCACAGGTTTTTTTTCGAAATTTCTTTATGTTTGCACCAATTAATCAAAACACAATAGTGTCGGATACAACACTTAGATGTGAGCTCTAATCCTGTCTTTGATGACAAAGTTATTGGCTCTTTATCGAGCTTCCTCAACACTTCCAAAGCACCTCACGGTGTTGTGACCCTCGAAATGGCAGATACACTTGTCAATCCAAAAGCCGTCTTGGCAGCTTGGGCCATGCTGATAAGTGTTCCGAAGGTATTTCGTTCCTTCATAAGAAAATGAGAAGTAACAAACAATAACAACCAGATACGTGGAGTCAATACACTAACACACTTGGATATATCTGGCAATAAGATAGGCGATAATACAACCCAGCTTGCTCAGTGGCTGGGGATGACAGGAAATCCACTGACTTACCTGAACCTAAGAAACACCAACATAGCTCCTGCGAAAATAGCCTCTGTGTTTGGCGCAATTTCACAGGGATGCCGACACATTAAAACACTGATAGCCAGTGGATGTTGCTCTCAACCTCACAAAGCCAAATTAACAAACTCTCTACAGTAAAAATTTCCAAACCAGAGGAGGCAGCCCATCTGGCACAAATTATTTCAATACCTGCGTTGGCTAGTTTGGATCTGTCCGAATCTATTGCCTCCGAGAAAATAATCTTGGTAAATCTTGTTGTGGTTAACTTCTTCTAAAAGTTCTAGGATCTCCTTCAATCACCACCACGTGAGGGAACCATTAATCTTATGCTACGAGGGTGTGACTTGGGACTAGTTGCAGCCAAAATCCTTCGAGATATAGGTCTTTGGATAATTCAACTACCCTTCTCACTATTATGAACAGCCCCAAAATTAACCAGTATAACAACGCTCGACCTATGCGGAACAGAACTTGTGCGTAGGCAAATTTAGGAATGCGTTACTCACTGCTTTTAGGGAGATGACGGGATCATCCTGGTAGTTGAAGGAATCATGTTAAACACAACACTACTTTCCTTGAACATGAATGGCTGTTTTGGAAAAGGCACTCGACCAAGAACCGATGTAATTCGGGCACTGCAGAAACTTATTGCCTCTGATTGCCCCCTTGAATGTTGCTCCTTGTCTAAAACCATTCCATTCTGACACACACTCAGCCCTAAAAATCGGGGGAGGCACCAAAGCTACGCAGCAAATGTCAAAACTTATGCTGCCTTTCTTGCATTCCCTGGCAACAAACGAATCCATTACAGAGATTGATGTCTCTGGCCACGCTATGGGCAATCCCGGAGCCGTTGCACTTGCCAAAGTACTACAGGTACTGCACTGCCATACACTCCCACAGAAAGAAGTAAATTCCTAATTTATGCTACCAGGTCAATACAAGACTCACATCAGTCTACTGGGATGACAACACAACCAGTATTCTTGGATTCACAGCCATGTGCAGTGCCCTCAAAGTAACCCACAGCCCCTAACCCCTTTTTAACTTTTTCTAACTGAAAACTAAGGCCAATCAAACATTGCGCTGCATGCCACTGCCAATTGGGGACATTAGTGCCCTACTATCAAGCAATTTACCGGAAGAAACAAAGAAGAGAGTACGTGCTTTGTCAAATGAACTGCAACAAGCACTTGTATCACGTGGAATGTGAAAAACAAAACCCACCTTTGTGTGTAGTGTTAAAACAAGAGCCAGCATTTCAACAAACAAAAGGAAATTTCCTTCTGTTTTTCCCTTTTTCGATCCCACAAGTTTCCGCATAATCACAGGCGCTAGTGTTTTTTGCCGCGACAGTTTCATCTTCGCAGACAACAAGCTACGGAGCTTGTCACGTTTCCTGTGCTTTTCTCTAATAATACGTTGTCTTAAAACCTTGGCTTTGTACTAAAGAAGCTTTCACAAATGAAGCTGACCTTCTAGAAAATTTCATACATTTTTTTTTAACTGGTTGTTTTGGTTATAGTTAGGGAGCTTTGTTTTCCAATACTTACTGTACTGTATCCACTATTTTATCCTAATTTAGTGTTTCTAATTCCTCCATTTGTTATGCTGGTCGAAGCAGCTACTTCTTTGCCAAGGCCACTTGTCCAAATCCACATTTCAACCCTCAGAGGCCGACTTTCTTTCCCACAAGTCCGTGCTTGCGCGCTCCCACAGAACCGCAAGTGGGGTGCAGCCTTACGGATACTGGCTTGGTCTTTATCGCCCTTTTGATCAATTTCAACGAAACCTCAGAGAACCAGTTGAGTCGGTCAGAGCCAAAATCACCAATGCCCACGCAGGGAAATAACAAGTTTCGTGTGAAGGCAAACTGTTTCTCTTCCAGAATTCTCCATCTGCCTTTTCCTCAAAGAAAAACAAAAAATAAAAAATAAACCGGTAAAGATGGAGCTCTATGTCTCAGACCCCGCGTCGATATCGCTTTTAACCAAGTGCTTCTTGTCATTGGGGAAGGTGGACTGTTGGCATGGGAGACAAAGTGTTCATTTTGGTTTACGATGTTGCCTTAGATCTCCGAAGACGTGTTGTTTATCGTACGTGATGAGGGCATTACACTTCGCGGGCTTAATGGTGAACGGACCTGTTTTTTCCACGTGAAAATCCGATCCACTGCGTTTGATCACTACGCGAGGACATCCCGACTCTCGGAACCTCGTTACACTGTAAAAACAAAACCACTCATGGCAGGATTTAGAACTCCGAATCAGGTAGCGACCTTTCATCATACCTGCCATTTGGATGCAAGACCAACTAAAACTATCACTTAGCTCGACACAGTATCTCTTAAATTTCTGGACAGCAAGCAAAATTTGGAACTTCAAGTGACAACCAAAAATGGATTGAAGAAAATCAGAACTCTCAACTTAGTGCACTGTGATGTATACACAGCACTTTATTTTCCAAACTGAGTTCTTCTCAGCCTCTGGAATGCAAGCATGATGACGACTACCTTGCCGTGCTCTCGTTTCGTCCGCAAGTTCTTTTGGATTGTTTACAGAGGTTCGACAAACGAGTGGAAGAAGCTATCCTTGTAACTGCAGTTGACAGTCTGGGCGTGAGAAGGTATATATTTATAGATTTTTGTTGGGTCTTATGAAGGCAGCTATCTGGGTGATATGGCCATAGAAAAAGTCCAAAACCTTATTGCTTATGACCAAACATTGGATTACCTTCAAAATCAAATACAAGCATCTTTCCGAGATTCCACGTGTGGGCCTATTTCTGCAATTGTCTCTGTCAAGGTACTCTCTTCTCTTCCCTCTTGGTTTTCCCACATTGAGCGTAGGATTTACGTTCTGTTCTTCTTTTTTGCGATAGCATCCAAGTACAAGTCTCACTTGGAATTTCTTGCACAGGCCAAGCCCAACAACCCATAGTGATTAGTGCCAAGCAAGCCGCCTTCGAGGCGAATTTCGTCATTGCCACTATTATCAATGAACCAAGTTCCACTACGGTAGTTCTTTTCTTTAAAAAAATAATTTTCTTAAGTCTTTGCAGACATCTTCTCAAGCTTCAATACACTCAGAGACAAAGGACTCAACAGGTTAGCTTTCTTTAAATCCACAGGCTAAATTGTGGAGCCAGTAGTTTCCCCTACCCACTCATTTACAGCATATTCAATGAAACAGTCACCATCTCAAGGGAGCATGTTCAATAATGCCCAGCAACTTTCTGCAGACACTGGCAGTTACGTTGCTCCATCTCGTTCTGTCACATCTTCACCAAGTGGGGATGCAGCTATGCAAGATGATATACAAGCTGATATGCAAGCTGAGCCTCCAGCACCAAAAAGGTACAGGGGCGATCTGTCCCCACCAACGCATTATGATGCGCCAGTCTCTCCACCACACACCCCAATGAGGGCAACTACACAATACTCGGACACACCTTCATCAGCCCACCTCCCTTCCCGAGTAGTGAAGAAAAGTCCTACACAGAACCACCCAACACCAACACACCCCCCCAGTGTCCCGCCACCCGTCCACCGCCCCGTTGAGTTCAAGCATGCCGCCCACAACCAGAACGCTTGCCCTCACCAGTGTACTTCTCCGCACACTCACGCATGCCACTCCCCAGGCCCGCACCATTCTCCTTGTGGAGGCCCCTGTGTGCATTTCAAACCCTCACCAGCCGACAATGTCTGCCCACATCACCATCACATGGTACATACCCACGACAACACTGACCACACGGCCACCGCAGTGGACTACAAAGACAATGGCAATGATTATGACGACGACGACCAGGCACCAATACCCAACAGTGCCATGAGGCCGGAGGTACAGAGGGCCCTTGCCGCACATGCAGCCAATGATGATGATACAGTACCGCCTAGCGACGCAGCGGATGACGAAGAAGAAATTCCCCCCTCATTCCCCATAGACAACCAACCCAGCCCAACAACACTCTTCTGAGCAACAAACACTGTATGGTTTTTCTTCCCGAACAAAAAAAAAAAAAATTCCGACTGCGTTCAATGACAAGGAGATGAAGAATGAGAGACAGCTGGCTTCACAGGGTCTTCGGCATTAAGGTCCTCCGTCGGACATTATTCCCAGCTGATTTCTTTTGTTGCTGTTGTATTACCTCATCCAGGGTGATGTGGAACTTGTTGATGACCCACTCTGCACAGCTCTCTTTTCCATTGGAAATTAGGTTGAACAGAATCCTGCTGTGTTCAGATGTAATGTTGTCATGGTCAAGCTGGAAGTGTGTGATCAACCACTTGACTGCTTTGCTTGATCTCAATACTAATGGGTTTGCAAGGCACCCCACAACAGAATCTTTGGTGAACTCACCCATTGAAATTATCTTCTGGGCTTGTGTGATGCCATCATGTTCAACACACCGCTGATGAGGAGCGCTCACAATCACCCATCAAAGACTCTCCCAGTCATGAACAAGTGCCCTGATTGTCATTCCCACATCCAGGGCCAGGTAGAACAGACACAAGGGGCCAGTCGTTATGCAAATGGGACAATTATTCCATAATACCCTAGTATTCAGGGTGAAAATGGGAAAAAGAAGAAATCAGGAACATACCAGTGGAGAAAGCTGCTGTAAATCAAAAGGCCAGCCCAATGCTGGCTGGATAACCGTGCAACACCGGGCTATAATGTTGTAAGTACTCAAAAAAGAAAAACGGAGAAAGATACACGCAGCAATCCAACGATAACTAGTTCTGTTGGGCACTTCCTCTACTTCATATTCAGGAACGTAGTAGAAGAGACTCGAGCCTGTTGGTGATTAAGTGCAAAGATGCATGAAGGGGATTCCAACCAGTTAATTGTACTCAATCCAACATTAGTGAACCTCGCACAAGCCAAGCATATTTTGCTGTGAAGTCGCCTTGTCAGCTGGCATATCGTCAAGTGGATACTCTCGGCAGTGGACAAGACGCACAAACACGCCGCCAAGACAACAAACCTGATCGCTCAAAATTAATGTTACAACACCGACATGAAGGAGCACGGCACGTGCGCTGTGAAGAAATTGTGGAGGACTCGTCCGTCGGACACACGCTTGTTTGACATCCACTTCGTTGACCATGCAACGACACTACTTTTCGTTTTCTCTGTTCTATGATCTCGGAGGAAGGAGCAGAGTGTGCGATCCACAAGCCCGCGTGCAGCACCCACATACCCCCTTGTCCTTTCAGTTGCCAAATCTTTTTTTTTTCCCCGTGTGCACAAAATGCGTTCCAACGAGGGTTTGTCCGCACTGTCTTCGGTGGCCGTAAACTGTTAGTCAGACAACGATGTCGGAAGTGAGGATCGATGTCAAGAGGCGGTCACGTATGGAACCGAGCGAGGTTGGAAGGAAGACGGCAATGTCAGTAGGGAGTTGAGCCGGTGACAGGGGAAGCAATCTGCAGACTTTGCATAATTGTCTGCACATTGCCTACTTTGGCCACCAGCAATGTATGATCGATCTAATAATATTACTCACCCTAAAAAAAAAAAAAAATTAATATATTTATATATGTTATTATAATAAATATTATTATAACAGAGAAGAAAAGTGTGGGGGAAGTGACTTGTGGTGGGGGCTACCAAAACCGCCAGAGATCCAAAAACGAAAAATTTGGCTCTGGAAGGGGATGCTTTCATGTGCATACTACTAGTGGTTCACTGTTCCTTCCACTTGGGCATTTCCCCTCCTCTCTTCCTCTTCACCTTTTGGAAACTGCCAACTTGGCATTTGGGAGTAGAAAAGGTGATTATTTCCAAACTCACAATTTCCTTATGTTTGCCTCTCATTCCTGTGCCTTAAGCTCCCTTGGTGCCTTTAATTTCGGATTCGTTTCCTGGGCTCCAGTGGCCCAGCATCATGGGACAAAGTGCTTGTTATGCTGAAAACTCCCTGAAAAATTCTCTCTTGCCCTTCTTGCTATAGTCTAACTTGTGCATTGCAGGGTTGAGAGTGTGCGCAGATGATTGGAAATAATGCCTGGTCCACCTCTCAGTATTCTTTGGTTATGGCTGTCCTAGCACAAGTGTTGGATTGCTCTGATTGCTGAGCTGAAGATGCTTGGCAACTGCAGGTCTGTTTACTTCCTCATAGTTTGCTTCTAACTCCAGCAGTAGGTCCAATTTGAAAACGCTTTTGCAATTTCCTTACTTGGCGAACTTATGCAAAGCTATGTATCTTCTTGTCTTGATGCATTGCTGCTACCTTGCTGGCATTTTCACATTTCCCTAAATATGCTTTACCTGTGTATGTAGTGCCTTTCTCTGTTTGTGCCTCCGATTCATTGCATTCAGGTTGTCCATATTTTACCTGCCTGTGTGAGTTGCTCTTTATGTTGATCCTTGTCATTTTGCTGGCATGCTATGCTGAGATTGTCATCTCAATGTGCACAGATTCCACGTAGCATATCATCCCGGCAATTGTACATTACCTCCACATACTGCTTGGTCAACACTCAGGTTTCCATCTCCTATTGTGCTGCAATTTGACTTCTTACAGACAACCCTTACATCATCTCTGCCATTCTTCCTGCTGGTTCATCTCCAATTTCTATGTCCCGCGATGCTGGTCTTCTTCAAGCAGGTAACTCTTAACCCTGATAACTCACAAGGGAAAATGATTTCCACCTCAGGATCATATGACAACGCTACCCCCATCCCCCATCCCCCATCCCCCATCCCCCATCCCTCCAATCTTGAGACCCTCTCACACCTCACACCCCACTCCTGTACACAGGCCCACCCAGGGCACTGACAACCACCTCCCCTCCACTCTCCTCTACTGTGGTTGTTGTTAGTGTTTAATATGGGTGAGATGGTGTCACTGATAAGGCCCAAGGGAGCCCTTTGACAGCAAGAAGAAGTACCTCTGTTAAACGTGGCCAAGTCACATCCCATAATTCTGGTGGGAAAAAAAAAAGGAGGTTCTTAAGATAAAAGCAGAAAGGGAAACTGGGCTCCCCCCAAATGGGTTCCAACTACATTGCATTGGAGTGATGTAAGACCTCTTTTGGCTTTCTTACAATGTCTCAATGACTCTTGACCTTATTTGGGCACAAAAACACAACAAACACAGCACCACATTTTTAATAAAGTTTTGTGAGAAGGTAACACAAAAGCATACAAGGCACCCACACAAAGAGAATTCAGATAAAATGTGATACACAGTTGGTTATGAGTCAGGTGATGACTGTCTGAGAAACCAAGGTAGCACAGCCACGTTGCCTTGTCACTCACACCTGACCATCCTTTGCACACACAGCACAACCCCACCCGCCATCTGTTGTTCCCTCTTTGCACAGCCGCTTGGGATGGCCTGATTTGGTTTTATGAGGCTGAAAAACGAAAAATTTTCTGGCAAACTTTCTTTCAACAGGCATCGAAAATCAAACGACAGGCATCGAAAATCAAACGACAAGCATCGAAAATGCTCCATCTCCTACTTCTGTTGGGCACATTATCAAAGCTGTGCACAACGTGGAACAAGAAAGCTTGTCTGTGTTGGTGCAGAAATCCATGGGGAGTCATTTATTGCATGATACCTCAAGGAGGGGTGGTGAAAATATTGCCGCTGTAGCTACGGTGTGGCAACAATCAAATTGATTGAAGCTGGTGTTGCTCCCAACTTGTCTGCTGAAAGTGAGGCAGAAGGAATCATAGAGGCTGGCTTCTCATAACTGGTTCACGCTGGCACACTTTGTGTTTCATTGTCTCAAAGTGCGCCTGAGCGGACATTGAACACAAAGCCAAATGCGCCCTTTGGCAAACCAACTCTGAAAAACCACGTGACACAAAGTGCACCGTGGCGCACTTTGTGTCATGTCACTTTGATGTGGATTTCTTCGATTTTGTAAAAAGGATGAATAAATGGTGGGAATCGTGTGCCCCCAATGTTTTTCGTGTTGTACACTGGCTCAAACAACTGAACAACATGTCTCCCAAGTGAACCACAACACTCTACCACCACGAACACAAAGTGCGCTGGTCGACCGGCGCACTTTGTGTTTTTTGACTGGGCCAATGACATGACACAAAGTGCGCCATGGTGCCACTTGGCACACTTTGTGTCATGTCAACCGTCGGTCCCAAAGTGCACCGAGGGCACACTTTGTGTTTTCTCAATGCCGATGCCAGGAAACGTGAACTTGTGAGTGTGCTGCTGATTGTCGCTCACTCTCCGTGTCAATTTCGGTTCTGTGTTGGGTGTTTGGTGAGGGGGAGCCGGGGGGGAGACAATTGGTTGGGGGTGGTGGGTGAGGGTGATGCCACTGATTCCAGATCCCATCCATCCCTATCTATGCCATGGAGGTATCCCAGCAGGGAGCAGAAATTGCAGGCATGACACAACACAGACCACCCATCACCCTCAATTGTGTGTCTTTCTCAACTGTTGGCAATGATGTGTGCGTCATGCCTTGGAACAAAGGGGTAACATGTCCCACTGTTTGCTGCTGTTGGGGTGTTTCTGGAGGAAATAGGGTGGTTGTTAATACTCTGGATCTGTTTGATTTCTGATTTCACTGAGCTCAGTGTGGACAGTGTAAGCTGGGGTTCCTGTGAGGTAAAGCACAAGAGAACCTTCAGTTCCCTGCAATAGACACACAGTTTGCGTGAATTTTTTTCCACTACAACACAAAGTGCGCCGAGGAATGGAAAATCCTGCTGTACAATACAGTGTCCGAAGTGCGCCACTAGGAACCCAAGTGGCGCACTTTGTGTTCCAGTCAAAACCCTGTGGTTCAAGGTGCGCCACAAGTTAACCAGGCTGTGTTGGTGGATTCTAACTGCTGAGGGTGGCCACTGTGAGTCTCAGTGGGAACCAACACTTCCCACAATTGGAGTTGGGCTCTGTAATCAAGTTTTACGTTCTCAGGAACAGAATGGAAGTCACCCAGAGAGCAAATCATGAATGTAAAGGTGCACAAAAATAAGTATTTGGTTGGTGTGGTGAGCTTTGAGGCCACGTTGAGAACGCAGACAGGGAAACAACAACTTCAAGCCTGATGAGTTCTGCCAGTGTGTCCTGAGTTGGACACTCCCTTATTCCAGAAATTCCCTCAAGTGCACCTCAGATCCTTGTGTGTACTGCTGAGTCCCTGAAGGTTGAGCTCAAGGTTGTGTAATACCTGTTGAAACACAAGATGTGTGGTTTAAGGATTCGTGTGTGATTCGTTATCTCAGGCAGTTTAAGGGTAGATTCTGTGGGCTTGAGAATAAGTACCACAGAGGAAGAAACCAAATGGAGTGAGAGAATTAAGAGTTTGTGGGGTTGGGTTAAAAGGCTGTGATGTTCAAATCAATTCTCAAGTGTGGATGTAATCAAACATGTTAAACTGTGTGCCACGTTCCTATTGCTGCAGAGCACTGACCTTGACCTTAGATTATTACCACAGAATCTACCCCTAAACTGCCTGAGATAACGAACACACACAAAGATAACATCCTTGTTTGTTTTTTGACAATATAAGATTCCACTCAGTCCTCAGTAATCAAAGTTCGTATACTTTGTGGAGAACACAAAGGGTGAGTTCACTGTTATCTGTTAGAATGAACTTGCTGGTTCCTGAATGGCCAGAAATAGTTGTCCAACTTGGCACTCACCCAGAAAGCCAAGATTCCCTGATTCCGTCGGCCCATAATCTCAACAGCAACCAAACACCGCAACAACAACGGTGCTATGTCCCCCTTGTTATGGGGTACAGAACCGCACTATAAGCAACAAGAGGGAGAACGAATGGAGAGATCAACACACAGATCAGTGAATTGGAGGAACATTTCTAAGACTGGTTCTCCATACAATATCAACCAAACACTGCAAAAACAACGGAACTATGTACCTCTTGTTATGAGGTACAGAGCCGTACTACTGGCAACAATGGGAACGAACACCAGAGGGAGAACGAAGCCAATCAGATTAGATATCTTTTCTGTGAATGTGAACTGAGCCGAATTTGGGAAGAGGGCTGGTTCTCCCTCCCACAGCAACCGAACAACGCACCGACAACGGGAATATGTACCCATTGTTATGGGGCGTACAATGACACCACTGCCAACAGTGGGAACCAACACCAGACCGAGAACAAGACCCATCAAAAAATCTATTTTTATCCAAAAAAAAACGATGTGGTTATTGCTGTTGTGTGGTCACACCGCGCAGTGAGTGATGTGGTTGGGTGTGTTGTGCAAAGGGGTCTCCAGTCTGGTGGTTTTTGTGCCAAACGGTTGCTGTCGGGCCAAGAACGACAACCCTTTTCATCGGCACGAATCACCAAATTACTTGTCGACAAGTGCGCCGCGGCGCACTTTGTGTTTTGGAAGAGGACTTTTCACGTGACCCGAAGTGCGCCAGTGGTACAGTGGCGCAGATGTGCGAAAATCGGCGCACTTTGGGTTTCGATTTCTCGGAAAATAAAAACACAAAGTGCGCCCGGCGCACTTTGTGTTTTACAGAGCAATTTTCCTGTGGTTCAAAGTGCGCCACCGTGCGCCAGTTATGAGCTGGTTTATGTTTTCCACCCACACCCAAACAATAAACACCAAAGGATCAGAGCCAATTTGCAGAAAAAGTTGTACAGGAATTCTCAGACATTATTTCAAGATTGCAAAGGAGGCAAGAGGAATTGATTTCAACTTCTGAGGCAATTGCATCCTGGAAAGGCGTGTTTCCCAATGATTCTTAGTTTTTTTTCCTTCTTTCACTAACCACACGCAGTTGGTGCCTTGTCACAGCAATTGGATGTCATTGATACGGGGCTTGGGCACATTGAGAAATACAAGTCGAAGTGTGCTGCAATCTTGAAAAGTGGGAATGGCCATAAGATCACTGACTTGTGTGAGGCGTTACCTGGAATCCTCAAGGTCTTTATTGTTTTTGATTTGAGCGCTTAACAGTCAATTCATAGCAACTTGAATGCAAGGCAGAACACCTATCACCGTGCACAACTAAAATTTGGATTTCTGCATATGACATCGAACTGGTAAAGGAAAAGATTCCTCACCTGTGCTTCGTTTCCCCTGGTATGTGTTGCTCTTTTGCATATGACAAACACACAATACACAAAGGGCCAGTGCTTGAATGCATCAAAGATACCGCGGTGGCAGAAGACTGTGTAACTGCAACTGGGTTGTGGGCGGCAACAGCAACAAGCAAAGACATTATAATGCGAGTTGGTGAATCAGAGTGCACAAACGTGAAAATTGTCACTCCTGGTTCTGTTCTCACTTTCACTGTGCCGGATGATGGCATGGGCCGTGACCTACCAGTGTCCCTCTCTGTGTTTGGTGTCACTGCTGACAGTCCGAACGACACGAGGTTCTCTTTTCCAGGTTACTATGTTCTTTTTTCCCCTACAACGAAGTTCACATCAAATCCAGGACCATGCATTCACAGTGTATCTAAGGCTTCCTGTAATAGCAAGGAGGTTAAAATCAGAGGACGCAGATTTGGTTCCTCATCAAGTGAAATCACTGCCTCAGTCAATGGTATCTCAAGGACTATTTAGTTGTTTAATTCCCAAATGGAACAGGTGTGATGTGTAGCAGTGTCGAACTTACATGCCCACACACTGAAATCACATGCACGGTACCACCTGCAGTCAACAACGCAGTTCACACGTTGACGATCACAGTTGCCGGCCAAAAGGCTTCTTCCACTTTGTGTTATGGTGTGAATTCTGAAACATGGGAGTGGGACACAGCTTGCTGTGGGAATAGCCTCGTGATACCAGCAAATGACAAGTCAACAGTCACCAAACCAAGGCCAGGACCATCCGGGGAGTCAACAGTGATAGCCACCACACAGCTCATTGGTGATCGCGTGTATGAGTGGCACCTATCTATCACCCACCTTATGACAGTGGACCAGCTTGTAGCCTACGGGGTGATTCCGTGCATGGGGCCACTTGATGACAGAGCACCAAACTACAGGGACATCCATGGCTGGACGACAGACGGCAAATGCATGAGGTTGCCACTGCTCACTCCTTCAACCTTTGCCACCAGTGGCATGGAGGAAGTGACACTGAGG
>JAHLWZ010001155.1:0-15615 GCA_020536535.1 Pelomyxa schiedti | reverse complement strand
CTTCCTGAAATTGCCAATCAGTAATTTGTTGTGTCTTGTGAGTTGTGGTGATGCAATGTAATTTGATGCGGTGCGGTGCGGTGCGGTGCAGTGCGGAGTGCTGTGATGCGGCTGTGCCATTAGTAATTGTAATTGGTTGAGTGAAATGGAATGAATTGCGGTGATGCGGTCGAGTGGATTGAATACCTGGTATTTGCGGAGTGCTTTGTCCAGCTTGTTCTTGCTGGGGCATTTGCCGTGGAACTTGTAGGAGAGGCGCCTGAAAGCTTCTTTGGGTGTAAGGACACGGCCTTGTGGGAAATTAGTTTGGGAGAGATGAAGAAAAGTGGTGGGAAACACACCGAATTCATCTGTGTGTTCTAGTCTGATATTGGGAGCAGGGTCATCTGTTTTGGTAAGTGTCAAAACGTGATCTTTAGCTCTGCCGGCATAGTTCACAAGATCGTGCTCGTCTGCTACAACACCTCGTCGTTGAAGCATTCGTATAGTGGCACCAACTCCTGATGAAACAAGCGGCTCATCCTATATAAAATGTCACAAGGACACAAGTCACAACACCAAATGCTATGGGTGAGGGTGAGATATCAATATTATTATTAATTATACAAGTGGTGTACCTCTAATGGATTGGCCTCGTTTTCTTCTTCACTTGATGACTCTTCCTTAACTTCTTCGAATTCCTGTTCACCTTCATCAACAACAGTCTTCCACCTACTCTGAAGATCCTGTGGCTTCTCTGTGTCGGGTTCTTCTTCCTTTTTCACAACCCTGGCTCTTGTACTGAAGTCTTCAGAATTTCTGATGATGATGTGGTTGTTGTACTTGTATTGTGGTTGCAGTGGCAGTGGTTTGTGTGGTACTTGGAACCTCTTCTGCCGCCGGCTCTTCAGGCTTTACAGCAGAAGCCGGCAAACTTCTGCAAAATTCCCCAATTTGGGTGAGAACCAAGTCCGATGTGAGGGGGGGAATTGGCAGGAACGCTCTCACTCTCGACTTTAATTCCAACACGGTCCACGATATCTGTTTCTGAACGTGGGAGCTTCTTGGATTCTGTGTTGAGTTGTCTTGCTCTCATGATGGACTCAAATAAATCACCCATCATCTTCCACAACATCATCGTCCTTTTCCCCACCTTTCTCTAATTCCTCCCCCTCTTCAACTCCTTGGGTCATCCCAACATCCCCGCTATCTTTGCTTTCTGAAAGCAGCATATTACATTGTTGCAACTTGATTTTTTGCTTCCTGCTCTGCTTTATTTACAGCACGGGCGTAGGCCTTGTCCCTTTCCTCTTGTTCAATTCTTTCATCCTCCCGTATGGCACGCAGTGCTTGTTCTGATCTTTTCCTGTGGCTTCCATGGTCCCGACTGCTGCTGTGAACACCGGCAACAGCGGCAGCAATCTCCGCATCTCTTTCAGCTTTAGTTGATGACGATTTGGATGGTGGAGGAGGAGTCTTTTCTGTTGTGGGAGAAGGTGGCTCTTCTTTGACTTTGATTTCTTTCTTCTTGCGGCCATTGCTGGAAGTTTTCTTCGGTTTTCGGAACTTGGCAATTTCTTCACTGGTGTAGTAATCAGAAGCTATTTTGGAGCTGGAGAGTCAAGAGACACAATAGGCAGTGATGCATGATCCACCCGACGATGCTCCTAATGCAGTCTGCTTTTGGGTCAGCTGTCCAATTGTGTAGACGGGAGCTGCTGGCCGTTCATCATACTGTGGCAAAACTGTATTTGTGCACCCGTGAGCTCCTCGTATGCTGGCTTGTGTGGCTTGGACTCTTCAATTGCACGCACCCTTCTTTCTTCCTCCGCGAGGGACACATTTTCCAACAGGTCCCCTTTGGGTCGATCTTGATTGCCAACATCATCCCAAAATAGGGGCATCAGCAAGGGTGAGGATGACCTGTTGTCCTTCTTGAAGCTGGGATCTGAGATCGTGGGAAACCTGAGATGAGGTGAGGTGAGGTGAGAAATAACTCGCTGATGAAGAATTGGGTTGTATACCTGAATTCCTTGCAGTTCTTTTGTTTGTTTCCTCCGCGGACAAATCAGCAAGGAAGTCGCCCTGGAACTCCTCCCCCCCATCGGCCGCGGGCCTGGACTTATCCCTGTCACGGTCCCTGCTCCTGTCCCTGTCTTTTTCCCCTCCTCTGCTGGTGGTGGCCCCCCCTGGGGTCTTTGTCCCGCCCCCTCTCCATCGCCTTGTTGTCCCTGTCCCTGTCTCGGTCCCTCTCGCGGTCCTTGTCGATCTTCGGCTTCTTCTTGTCGGTCTTTTCGCGGGCATGGGGGGCCCTTTCCTTGTTGTCCCTGTCCCGATGCCTTGTCGCTAACGCCGCTCTTTGTCGCTGTTGTCGCTCCGGTCGGCTTTTCGGAGGCGACTCCTCGCCGTGGCTCCCGCGCTCATCATCCTCTGGTTTTCTCTTTTTGTTTGTGCGTGTTTGAATTCGTTCCGATCAACAGGGGAAAAGTCCCCTGTCGAACGAGCTCGGAGCTCTCACTGGGCAGTTGGAAATAATTCCTCTTGGCGAGGGGAACAACAAGTACAAGTTACCCTTAAGATCTGAACAGATTGTTTCTTTGTTTGTTGTGAACTGGCAAACCAATTGATCGATGGGAGGTGGGTGATGGAGGATCGCGCCGCCAAGGCCCTCGTAGAGGCCAGCCGCGTGGGATGTGACCGTGACTCTGGCAGTCAAAATTCCACGGCACATGCGCCACTTTACCAACAGCAAATTATTTGTTGTGCTGGTTGGTGTTTGGCAGCAGGTGGTGCGTGGGAATGATGGGACGGCCAGTGTCAGGTTTTTGTGTGTTGAAGGTTCCTTCCAGTTCCGCTGTATGTGTCTGACACAACAATTCGATCATGTGCATAATAACTTCAAAGTGAAATGAATCGTGATTCAAGAAGAAGCTCATTCTTCCATTCTGAAGCAGAACGACTATTCATGCAGTTAGGTGATGGTGGGTGGATTGCTGAAGGGGTGAGGGCAAAAGGGA
This sequence comes from Pelomyxa schiedti, assembly GCA_020536535.1. Taxonomy (NCBI): domain Eukaryota; phylum Evosea; order Pelobiontida; family Pelomyxidae; genus Pelomyxa; species Pelomyxa schiedti. The sequence continues at coordinate 12,619 of JAHLWZ010001155.1, read as the reverse complement.
GTGCCCAAAAGAGGTTTGCAAATGCATCAGAAACCTCTTTTCGCTGACCAGTCCTTCTTCATGGGATGGCCTTGGCTTGAATGCAATGGGAAGTGGGTGCTGAAGTGTACTGTGCCACTTGGTGATCTGGAGATATGGCCTGTGCCAGTGCCTGCTGTTGGTGCTGATTCTGATGCAAATGCTAAAGTTGCTAATAAAGCTGGTGATGGAAAAGCCGAAGAGAACAACAGCTGCAGCAGAGGCAACACAGAGTGGGAGGTGGGTGAGAAGAAGTGTTTTCACCGAGATGACAACTACCACGCACGCCTCGCGACGGCTCGGGACCGCCACAGACTGCCATTCCCCTCTGTCACCTTTGTCACGGCGGGCTCGTTTTCTACTTTTGTCACTGACGACTTTTCTGTTTCGGTCGCTGGTCGCAAGAGACATCGATGCCTTTGTGCATTCGCGTCCACCCTTCTTCTCCTCCCACCGTGCCGACTACGCCAGCTCCTCTTCCCTCTCGCCCCGAGCCACGATGGCAAACCAAAAATCAAGCACCCCGCACCGACGTGCGCGGTTTGAATAGAATTTTTATGTAAAAAGCTAGTTTTATTGTTTGATGGTTTTTATTGCCAAATAAAGGTCAAGAGTCATTGAGTAACTAATTGAAAGCCATAGTTGTGGTCTTACATCTTTCAGTGCAATGTTCGTTGCAACCCTTTTTGGGGGTTTTCCCGAAAGAATAACTGTAGCCACAATCAAAAGTTGTACGTGATTTCTTGTGGGTTGTACTTGTGGGACCGGTCTTACCAGGTAGCGGAAGGCCTCCCTCGGACATACCCACATTCACACTGCAACTGTTCTTACCCGATGCGTAAGTGCACATGTCATAACGCTGTAAGAGGCGTTGTTTTATTGCGTGAAAGCGAAAACAAAGTAACGATTACCCAAAGTGCTGTTACTGCATTGTTGCTACGGAACCGCGGAGGCCAGCTCAACCTCTGACTTAGTGGTGTAGGAATGGTGATCCTATATATAAACGTCATCCCTCCCTTTTTTTTATTTAATTAATATTATATGCCTTGGGCATTGCTTCGTTATATTCACTACAACTTGTATGGCTTGTCCAGCATTCCAAGCACTCTTGTCAATTAGTTTGTATGAAATTTTGTGTCAGATTGGACTTGAATAATTTGCAGTTATTTGATGCGACATGCCGGTATGCGTAATTGTTGATAGTTAATTAATCGAATGCAGGTGCCGAAATTTATGCACAAGGTAAAGGGCTGCACCATGATGATGACTGATGAATGTGCTTGATGATGTTTTGCCGGCTGTGGAACGAACTGTAAGATGTGGATGGGTACTTCTGTAGAGTGGAATAACTTAATTTCTGACTAGCATTTAAAACGCAATTGAATTTAAGTTAAATGTATAATAAAATGAATAAACTAACTGCTGTAGAATTTAAAATAAGAGTCTTCTTCATTGCCTTGGGTTTGATGCATTACCGCACTTAAAGCGCTTGCCGGCTGTTTAGTGTATGATTCTCATGATTTCCGCGCTAATCTCATGGTAGAGTGCATGCCGGCAGTATCGGAAATGACCACTTCAGTACCGGAAAGTGTATGTGGCTTGGAGTAATACTTAAAGTCTTCGTGTATCATTCTCATGATTTCCGCGCTAATCTCATTGTAGAGTGCATGCCGGCCGTATCGGAAATGACCACTTCAGTACCGGAAAGTGTGTGTGGCTTGGTGTAACACTTAAAACGACATCACAACCCCAAGAGTTGAGGTGCAAAACTGGTGTCCACACGTACTGTGCACTGTGATTTCAGATCACACCCAGAGTGGGTTCGACGCTGTTCCCTAAGGGTGGTCTCAAAATGTGAAAAAACACAACGGCTCGGTGTGGGAGCTCCCAATGTGTACACACAGTGGCCCCCAGGTGGACACACAGTGGCCCTCAAGTGGTCCCTGTTCCAGCCCCCTCCTCCCCATGTACTTTCTTGAAAGCAAACATTTTTTTTCTTTTGCCTGAAGTTGGTTTCATGGAGAGGTGTATGTTGGGAATGGAAGCGTGGAGTGCAGGAGCCCAGTGGAGTGGTGGGGTGTGTAGGAGTGAGAGCGAGTGAGCGAGAGAGCGAGAGAGTGAGAGCAAGGGGTGTTAGTGCTGAGGTGAAGTGGGTGGAGGCGGAAGCCTGACATTGCACTCTGTTCGTCAGCCCTTCTGGCATTCAGGGTTGAGTGGGGTGATGTTAAAAAGGGAAGGTACCTTGGTCATAGATTGAGTAGGCGGGTCGGCCTTACCACCTAAATGATATCTTGAGCCTGGAGAAAAAGTCAAGAAGCCACCAACCAGAAGGAGGTCACAAAGTGCCAGAAATGCAGAAAAGGGCAGGGACAGTCTTCGCATTTACCTGTCATGGTTTAGTGGGGGTGATCATACAAAGAGAGAGGGAGATTTACCTTCTTGATGATGACAGGCTTTCATCAGCAGCTGGCAAGTTGCCACACCTGGTCTCAAGTGTGAGAAATCGAAAAAGAAAAAAGGAGGAGTCACACAAATGCAGGAAAAGAAAAAATCTGGGATTGGAGGTGAGGCAATACTGGGTGGGGGACAATGAAAAGGTGAAAACCTGATGGCTGTCATGGCAAGTCCAGTCCACCACCAACTGTACAAGGTGAAACGAGAAAAAGAAGAAATAAGAAACTATGCCAGTGAGTGGCTGAGCTGCTGAAAGCCACAGAGGGCCCCAACGCCAACACTCCCATGTGCATACAGCGTGAATGCAGAAAAGGACCTAGAGGTGAGTTATATATTGGGGACTCAAGAAGAGGAATACCAGTGGATTGGAGCCGATCCACACACATTCTGCTGACCTCTGCAACACCACCCAGTTTTCAAATGTGAGAAGTCGAAAAAGAAAAACAGAGAAGAGAAATGGAAACATACCACTGTGCCCCTTCTCCTCGTCATGGAATCTTCAATGACCTGTGTTGTTGTGAGAACAAGAACAAAAACAGAAAGAAGACTAAGCCAAACGAAAACGAAATAAAACAAACACGAAAAACAAAGCAAAACAAAAAGAACTGGATTGAAGCGTGACAGTTCAGGAAAAAAAAAAACAAACAAAACAAAACCGAGAAACAAAAAAGACCGGTGCGATAAAGCACAATAAACAAAGAAAACAACATCGGGAAAAAAAAAAACCGATACAAACAACAGAACGTTTGACCTGGCACCAAAATGCTACGTCTGGCGCACCGCCAGTCACCCACCCACCCATAACTGGCCCAACTGAGAGGACAACTGTGTATAAATCAATCAACTCCTGGGCGCGTTGGTACCTTCCCGGTCGGAGCTGATCGACTTCTGAGTCTGACTTAGTGGGATGGAGAGATCCCCACGTTACGGCTTTCGAGCTTGAGAGGTTTTCCTAACAGGAAAAAGAATTCGAGCTCCATCGGGACAGCCACGTTGTATGAGTGCGACGGGAAATAAGCACACAAGGGTGAGTGGTGGGTGCCAGTGGTTGACGGCCCAGCTCGGCTTTTCGCATTGCTGTTGCTACTCAGGTCCGCCTCTCTATTTTGTTTCTACTTGGTAATCCGATCCGTTTTATGTAGTGCCTTGGTTGAAGACCTGTGGAAAGTATTTTCCTTCTGAATTAGACACGGTTACAAGTTGCAGCAGGATTTCCCTTCAGGGAATCTAAGGTATTTGCATTTCTTTCCAGCTGGTTCTTCCGTAACGCAAGTCATGCCCAGGTCTCTTCCACCATCTGAACTACTTCAATCTAATTTACATTCAATTCAGGTTCAATGGGACATGCTCTCCTTATTTTTCTCCCCAGTTTTCCACAGTGGCTGGTATGTCCCTTCTCCCACTTTACTGCATTCCCATGTCTACAAGGCCACGCCTTCCATATTGCCACCAGGCATAATGCGTTGATGGGTGTTTGCACATATATATGGCATATATATACATATATATACGTATATGCACTGGCATACCCGAATTCCAATCCACATTGTACAAAATGACGAATCCAATCCAACACCTGCATTCAGTTGGACTCATACATCATTCATTCATGCATACAACAGCAGGTTTGCGCCACCAAACGCCGAACATCAACCTGCAACATCGACACCCAGACGCACCATCCACTTCACCATCTCACTTACAACAACAACAACAACTCTACGCCGTACACTGATACTACGCGAGACGCGCAGCAAAGCGTGGTACTTCTCAATTTTCGGTTTTTCAGAAGAAGATCTCTGATCCCAAGATCTTCGGAAGGAGGATCAGAGATGAGTGTGGTCATGCAGTAGATAGAATACACAAACGTACTCTATGCGAGCACGACCACGAAGACTGTTTGTTACATCAAAAGAAAGGTGAAAAAGGTTCAGCAATGGCTTGTTCTTTTTAAAATCGAATTGACTCACAAATCATTCAGCTTTGACAAAACCGATTTTACGACAATTCTAAAAGTGGAAATTGATATGTATCTTTGTAGTTGATCAGCGTGCACAGACAGAGAGTGCAACCAGAACATTAGTAGGTACATATTCCTCACTTGGAATAATAATAATACCGAAATGAATTGAAATCAAGTTGTACTAATTGTACATAGCTTTGGATGATTTCCGAGCTTCGATTCTGCATATCTAGCATTCATTCTCATTCTTCCCCCGTTTTCAGGTTGTTGTATGGCACGATTCCCATAATTTTCGTACTAATCCTACTGTTGCAGGATGCATGCCGCCAGTGTCCCGGAAATGTCCGCATCAGTGCCGGTAGTCTCCTCCAGAGTGCGGCTTGCGCAAGCGATTCCGCAGTATCACTTCGCAGTGCAACCACGATTCCACCATGCCGGATTCTTCTCTCTCGCCACCATGATGCCGGTATCTCCAACGAACGGGATTTCAAATAAATGTACTTGGCAAGCACCGTTCGAAATTTCGTTGCCAAGTCCCAACAACAGATACGTATCTGTTAGCGCTGTTTTCGTCGAGGTCGCACCTTGATTTCCCCTGAATCAACTTGAAAAAGCCCTTGTGGCACCCACACCTGTTCGTCGGCTCTCGAGTCGACATTCCGAAAAAACAGTTTCGTTCGACACGTAAAAACGCAAAAAAAAAAAGTTGGCATGGTGGTGGTGGTGGGGCACACAGATAACAGAAACAAGCTTTGTTGTTGTTTTGTTTTTCCTTTCGTTTCGGTTTTTTTTCCTTTTTCCTCTTCGGCCCATCATCCTCTTCGGCTTTGCATGTTGTCCATGTGTTTCCAACTTTTTCTTTGCCACTTGGCTTTGGTTTTTATTGTTGTTAGTACCAATTTTTACCCTATTTAGTGTTTTTTTGACTTTTCTCTCATCCTCTCTAATTAATTTTTATAATCAACCCACTCAGCAAATAATAGGTGCCGATTTTAGCAAACACCAAGGCCAGACGTCTACTCACCTTCATTCCCGCTTCACTTCCCCCCACGCCTCTCCCTCTATCTCACACTCCAATCCTGCTCTCCACCACTCTCTTGGTTCCTTGCACAACCTATTGCTCGGCGGCATTCATACTCTACTTACAACGTAAAGAGTGCAAAGGCGAACGTTGGGAGCGATAGAGCGAGGTTTGATGCAACACAACAACATCGGATACAGTGGCATCACTGGGGATAAGGTGAGGCTGTGAGCGAGTCAGCAGCGATGTTTTGGTTGTGAGTCAGCAACATCAGGAGCCCCCAGAACTGCCAGCTCATTTCCGAAATCATCACCAAGGTCTTTGCCTTCCGTTATAATATAAAGCATTTAAACGCACATAGATCCCAAAAAAATTGCACTCAGTGGAAGAAAAGAGGGGGAGAGGATATGGAGAGAAGCAGTAAGAAAATCCCATGGGTTATTTTTTCTTTTCTTTTTTCCACTTTATGTGACCTTGATCAGACTCTGCTTGCTGATATCTGTGAACATTGTGCATTTGCCATGGTTTTGGCCACCAGTAACACAAAGTATGATGATATGATGTGGTTCACTGTTCCTTCCACTTGCCATCATCCCCTCCTCTCTTCCTCTTCACCTTTTGGAAACTTCCAGCCCATGGCATTTTTGGTGTGGACAACAAGGTGAATATTTCCCAACTCGCAATTTTCTTTATGTTTGACTCTCACACTCCCTTTCCACACAAACACAAACACACACACACACATTCAGGGTTTTTTTTTGTTGTTATTGTCAGTTCCATTCAGCCAGCTTGGTGGCTTTACAGCACTATCGCTTTGGCTTCTCTCAGCCAAGTATGCACCCAAATATGGGTACACTGTATCCTGTTGTGTTCTTCTAATCCGATTTTAGGTGTTGCTCTCTTGTTTTGAAATCAATGATCCAACTTCAGCAGTTCTACTTGGGTTCTGCTGGAGCAGTTTCTGCTTCTGCCCATCGGTTGCCATTGCCTTGGGTGTTGCCAATGATCCAGTTGCGGCTTCTCAAGTGCCATTGGCTGTTGAGCTGTGTGTTTGGCTTTTCTCCGGTATGGGCAATTGAAAGGAGCATACATTGGTCTGACTTGGGTGTTGGCCAGGGTTGAGAGCGTGTGCGTTACATATGATTGGAAATGATGCCTTGTTCACCTTTCACTACTCTTGTTTCTGGCTTTCGCAACACTACTGCTGGATCGCTCTCAGTGCTCTCACTGCTGATCTGAAGGTGCTTGGCAACTGCCAGGTATATTTACTTCCTCAGAGCTTGCCTTGGATTTACTGCAATCAGATGCAAAAGATTGAATGGCTGGTTTTTGTTTCCGGCTCTGTGGCTATATGTTTAAATATTATGTTGCCAGTGGTATTGCTGTGGCGGGTTGCTCTTTATGTTGATGAGGCTGTGCCAATTGATGGTCTTTGTACTCTTCCCCGAACTGTTGTACTTTTGCCAATGTATGCTGATGTGGATAATGGCTGGCGCTGCCTTTGTGCATGGAGGTATGACTGTTGCCCTCACACATTATTTTGCTACTTGCCCACACCAGAGATTCAAAGTAATGGCATGCCCTGCACATCTCAGTCCGCACAGATTCCACATCAGATATCATTCCGGAATTCCACATACTGCTTGATTGACAGCTCTACAATCAGGTTTCCATCTCAGGATGGTGCTGCACAATTTGACTTTCTTGCCAGCAAATCTTGCATCAATCTCCGCATTCTTCCTGCTGGTTTATCCCCGATTTCTCTATCACCAAGATTTTGGTGTTCCCCCTGCTGCTGACTCAACATGCAGCACCACCAATGGCAGGGCCAGTGCCTCAAACACTCACCTGGTGAGGTGATCTTGGGCATTTGGTCTTGTGCATCAGTCACCCAATTACCATGGTCGTTGTGGTGGTGTGTGTAAAACGAGGGGGTAAAGGTGATTTCGGCGACCATGTTTACCTCTGACGACACTGCCGGAGGAGGGACCGAAGTCTGTACACAAACTGGTGTTGTGTTCTATCTTGTGTTGTTACACTAGACAACATGGACCCAGACAGGAGCTGGACAACAACCGGCATGATATGAACAATCTAATTTACATTCAGGTTCAAAGGAACATGCTCTCCTTATTTTTCTCCCCAGTTTTCCACAGTGGATGGTATGCGTTTCTTCTCCCACTTTACTGCATTTTCATATTAACAAGGTCAGGCCTTCCATATTGCCACCAGATGCAGGCATAATGCATTGATGAAGCTGGCACAGAAGGCATAACTTCCATTTTACGATTTATATTTTCCCAACCACTCTAGAGGAACCTCTCATAGCACTCCTTGACAGAGCACCAGTGCTCCCCCTTTTTTACAGGGGTCTGTAGTTTCCAGCTTTATTGCTGTATTCATTTTTTTCGTTTGTATGTATTTTTGTTTGTATTTGTGTCTATTTTTGTTGTTCACTGCCTATATTTATTTCCGCATTAACGGTGACAAACATCGTAGTTAATCTCCACATGAATTGACAGAGAATGACATGTGATGACAAGGCGATCACCATTATTCTTTAATGAACTGAATGTTTAACGCTGCACTCCAACAACAACACAACAACAGAGATAAGACCAAGTTCCAGGTATACAGTGAAATTGTTTTCGTATCGCTAAAGCTGGCTAAACTTATATTGGTGCATAGAGTTGTCTCTGGTAGAAATATTGATTGGAGGAGAAATTATTCCAGGTTTGTGTGAGATGAAATCTAGCCATGCGGACTCAATTCCTTCAGCTGTTCAGATGTGCTGAAGAACTACTGGTGCTGATTCCACCTCGATCCCTATCCTCGAGTCATAAAGCCGTGGTATGTCCAGGATTGTTGCAATTCCTATGTCTGACTTTGCCCAACAGGAATCAATCCCAGGATATAAAGTGACTTGGGATGGTTTGCAAATTCGTTCATAATTATTGTGGACTGTCTCCTCGTTACAGCAACTAGCATGGGTATTCTCCTTCCGGCTTGGGTGAATTCTATGCACCATCCCGTTTCTGCTGCAATTCCTTACATTACACAGCTCACTGAGAGTGGTGGTGGAGCTGCTTGAGTGTGAATTTATTGCTGTCGCTGTTACTCTCTTTTTGTTTCCAAGCCGGTACTCTAGAAAATGCAGATTCGGTGTATGAGTTGCTGCAAATTCCTCAGGTTGCTCATCTCGCACTTCCTCTTAAGTATGCCATTCTCTTCAGAAAATACCCACTGAGGTCAGCAATTCCCAATGCGGAAAAATCTAATCTGATTTTAGGTGTTGCTCTCTTGTTTTGAAATCAAAGATCCAACTTGTTGTCCTTTTGCCAATGTATGTTGATGTGGATAATGGCTGAAGTTACCAAGTGTGACTGTTGCCCTCACATTATTTACCTTTCATATCCTTACTTGCCCACACCAGAGATTCAAAGTATTGGCATGCCCCGCACACCTCAGTCTGCACAGATTCCACATCAGATATCATTCCGGCAATTGTACGTCGCCTCTGCATACTGCTTGATTGACAGCTCTACAATCAAGTTTCCATCTCAGGATGGTGCTGCACAATTTGACTTTCTTTCCAGCAAATCTTGCATCAATCTCCGCATTCCTTCCTGCTGGTTTATCCCCGATTTCTCTATCACCAAGATTTTGGTGTTCCCCCTGATGACTCAACATATCTCTATTGCCATGAGGCCAATCCTTGCTATTCGCCAGTGGCCTCTCTCCAAGCAGGTAACTCCTTTGCTCTCATGGGGAACTCTTAACCCTGATTACACACAAGGGCATTTGAACCTTCCTGGGGGGGATCCCATATCAAATTTCTCGTCGTTGGAGACAACCTGCCAGGTTGCCTCCTCAGAGGAGAAGAGGGCCACCATGCTATTTGCGTTGCTCTCTTCTGCCTGTCTCCATGTTCCCAAAAGCTTGGTCCTCCATGGATACAACCTTTCCCACATGCCAGGACCTGACCAGTGCCTCAAACACTCACCTGGTGAGGTGATCTTGGGTATTTGTGCATCAGTCACCCAATGACTGTCGTCGTGTCGTGGTGGTGCGCGTAAAAGGAGGGGTGTCGTGGAAGTAGCGCTCAACGTGGACGTGACCACACACCGGCCACGGCTCTCCCCATTATTATCACAATCACCTTTGCTGTACCCGCACTTCTGACGATACTGCTGAAAGAGGGACCGAAGATGCTACACTGGCTGTCACATTGAGTCTGTACACAAACCGGTGTTGTGTTCTAACTCGTTATTGCACTAGGTATGGACCCATACTGGAGATCCATCAACAACCGGCATGGTCACCGTCTGATCTGAAACTTCAATCTAATTTACAGAATGACAAGGCGATCACAGTTATTCTTTAATGAACTGAATGTTTACAGCTGCACACCAATAGCACAACAACAGAGATGAGACTAAGCTCCAGGTATACCACGAATTTGTTTTCATATCGCAAAAGCTGGCTAAACTTATATTGGTGCATTGAGTTGTCTCTGGTAGAAATATTGATTGGAAATTGGTGGAATCACTTAAGAGTCTAACTGAATGTGAATGCTGTGTGGAGTACTTTGCCCAACAGGAATCAACCCCAGGATATAAAGTGACTTGGTATGGCTTGCAAAATCGTTCAGAAAATCATTGTGAACTGTCTCCTCATTACGGAAACTAGCATGGGTATTCTCCTTCCAGCTTGAGTGAATTCTATGCATCATCCCGTTCTTGGTATGGCTCCACTTGTGCAATATAATTCCTTACATTACACAGCTCACTGGTGGTGGAGCTGCTTTGAGTGGGAAGTGTGGATTTATTGCCGTTACTGTTACTCTTTTTTTTCCGAACCGGTACTCTAGAAAATGCAGACTTGGTGTATGAGTTGCTGCAGATTCCTCAGGTTGTTCATCTCGCACTTCCGCTTAAGTATGCTATTCTCCTCAGAAAATACCCATTGAAAAAAGATGTTTATGATGTCGAACCTGATAAACATGAAAATGTCCATGTAATAGAGTGGAAACTCAATAACTCATTAACGGGTTAATAAAACGCCAATAAAACAATAAATAAATACAAACGAAATCTCACAGCATATATACTTCACATATCTAGCTTTTCTGTGTTTATCAGAATAATTTCTGGCATTCCCATCATTTCCACACTAAGCCTGTTGCTAGATGCATGGTACCAGTGGCGGAAATGGTTGAGTGCCAGAAGAGTTTGCTGCTTGGTTGGACTGTCCTGCATTTCTTCCTGGCCCTTGTTTGATAAGAGATTGGTTCTAATATCCACCAGTGGTGGAACAAATAATCTGAACATGTACACCAACACACAACAACTAGCAATTACTCTGTATATTTTTGAAAAGGGGTAGCCCCCAGTGTGTTTGTAATGGGGGAAAACCCTTCCCATAAGTACTGGCACACATAAAAACATTCGTTTTTGTGGGAGGAAACAGTAACATCAACTGGGATCTCCCCCAACAAAGGTTGCAATGAACATTGCATTGATGTGATATAAGACCACATCTTTGGCATTCAGTCAGTGTCTCAATGACTCTCGACCTTTATTGGCATAAAAATCACACAAAAAGGAGTCCAATGTTTTTGTAAAGGAAAAAAACCATGGTTTTTGGAAATGTAAACAGTAGAGTGGGGATGGGTGCAGACCAGTGGCGGGACTGGATCGTCCTGAGGTGCAGCAGGGTCCCAAAGCAGAGGACAGGGGACGGGAGACACGTGGGCAACAGGGGGAAAAAACAATGGCGCAGAGCCATTGGTAATTGCATCTCTTCATTGAGTTGGGTGCTTGCTTTGGTTTCCTGCCATCGTTGAGCACTAGGTGCCACCAAATTACCTTGAACGCAAACCACTAAAGAGCACCAAAAAAAGAGCAAGATCTGGTTGCATTCTGGGAGGTGTCTGTCCGCGCGCCTCACTTCCTTGCTACTCGTTTCCGATGTGCCCCTACATCGGGATCCTGTCGAGACCCCAGTTCTCCCTCCTTAGAGATCTACAATCAATCTTTATGTGGTGTCCAACACCGACGCTGTACAAGCAGCCACTTCCACAACTACAACAACGCAAGACAGCAGCAGCCTCGGCGACGCACTGCAGTCTCCCGTCGTCGTGGAGCCCTCCCCCCCCACCGCCGTCTGCAACATCGCGCCATACCATATTTGTGCCTGGCGGCCCGCGCCCCGTATCCGTGGTAGCCCCCGCCCTGGTGCCCCCAGCGGGTCTCCCGTCCACCCTGCGCCCTCCCCCGCGGCGCCGCCCCTCCGCCCGCGATCTCGACTACAACGAGGACCTTCTACATGGAGGTCCGGGGTCATCATGATGCCACGATGGGACACCCGGCTAACAATAAGAGGAGGAGGATCGATAGCCCCTACTGTTGCCGCGCACAGTCTGTTGAATTGGAGTATGATTGTGGTGTGCAAGCCCTTGTATACCAACCAACCAACCAACGTTGTTTCATTTTACGAATCTTTAATACACTTAATCTTGCTGTCGGCACTCAAAACACCCCAACCACTCTTTCTTTAACCTTGACTCTACCCAAAAGGCCTCGGCCTTGTGGCGTGTAGATTATGGCAACATCAGAGCCGACTAACGACGCAACGCCACAGGCTGGCCTTTTTGGGGCTCCGCCCGAATGATAAACTACCAGATCCTCAAGTTCCTGATGACACGGCAGCGTCGTCGACGACAACGACCGCTACGTCAAGCGCTGCCGCGACCGCCGAGACTAAGCTACTAGTACGACATCCACTACGACGACCACAGCTACGACGTCCACTACGCCAAGCCATGCTGTGACCGGGCTAAAACTAGTTCGCCTCCATCTGTATCACGATCGCCTTCGCGACCTGCGTCTGTACACGGTGATGCTGACGCTGACGCTGACGCTGACGCTGACGCTGACGCTGGGAGTTGGACTGAAGAGGACGAGATCAACAACTACGTCACTAGTAACGCTGCAAGTAGTAACTCTTCATCTGAGTCCGAGTCGCCACCACCGTCGCCGAGACAACGTAAGCCGCATAAGTCTGTTGCAAAGAAAGGTTCTCCTCCACATAGTGTATCTCCTCCACCAAAACGCTCTCCAGCTCCACGGCAATAGTTAGCTTGGTCCATAGTAGTAATTCCA
>JAHLWZ010001154.1:0-15618 GCA_020536535.1 Pelomyxa schiedti | reverse complement strand
ACCAAAGAGTACACACTCGTCCCATGACTGCAATTTTCCCGCCAAATAAAAACTTAAAGTGGCAGTTGTTGCCACCGTCGGCGCCGACGGCACCTGCTTGTGATCAAACCGATTTTTTTTTCAGATTTGAGTTTCGTCTCATCGTTGTTTGTTCTATTCTAATCTATCAATTCGCAGATCGATATGCCGCGGCCTTCGAAGCGGCGCCGCACGACGTCGAGCAGCAGCGACAGCTCGGAGAGCAACGAGGACAGCAGCAGCAGCAGTGACGAGGAGTGGGAGGAGGGCGAGGGAAGGAGGAACGCCAAAGGGGCCAAGGCACAGGCCAGCAGGGGCAAGACCACGGCCAAGGGAAAAGCCACGACCACAACCGCCAAGGCCAAAAACAAAAAGACCAAGACACCACCACCGCCGCCAGCGGCAGCAGCCAAAAGCACCGCCACCACGACCAGAAGGAAGAAGAAGGGTGATAGCGAAGAGTCGTCGGAGCCGGGGTCCGCATCGGACGACAAAGCCAAGAAAAAGGGCACAAAGAAAACGAAAACAAAAACCAAAGCAGAGCAGGGGAGTAGTGCCAGCAGCAGCAGCAGCAGCAGCGATGAAACCAACGCGGAAAAGAGTGAGGCAGGTGATAATGTCAAGGGATCTACCAGTGAAAAAGAGGAGAAGGAAGAGGACGAGGAGGACCACGCCAAAAACAACAACAATGGTGGAATCTCGAGATTGGAGACACCACGCCACCAAGTCACACCGACAACATCAACAGTCGACGATGGTGGAGAAGAGAAATTGGCGGGCAAAAAGAGGCCTCGTGATATTCCACAAGTCAAAAAACCCGCGGAAAAATCTGTGGAGCCGCCGCAGCCGCAGCCACAGCCACGGCCACGACTCCCTGGCACAGCCTCCAAGGTGGCCCAAGCGGATGATGGGACAAAAAAAGTGGCTTCACTGGAGTCACGTGGCGACTGTTGGACTTGCCGTTCCTGTTCAAACGTGAATGGCGTTGATTCGGACAATTGTGTGAAATGTTCAAAACCAAAACCTGGGATTGAAGAAGCTGTTCAGCTGCAGAACAAAGAAACAGTGGCAGAAGCACGATCTTCTGCAACTGAAACAACAATCTCGTCGGCACTCGATAAGAAGGAACATGCAGGAATTGGGATGAAGCGGGACCTTCCAACTTGCACAGAAGGCAGTGTTGGCAATCCAGAAACCAAGGCAATCATCCAACAACTTGATGAGCCTCCTCCCAGTGGTGCAATGCACTCCGACGATGACAATGATCTCCTTGCCTCATCTCGAGCAGACAGATCTACTGTCAAACCTCCTTCATGTGGTTTCCAGGTCGGGTTCCGAGGAAAAGCCTTGTTACCCAAAACCTCTGCTGCTGACCGGAATCGCTGGAACCAGTTTCTGGAAGATCCCAGCTCGATTGAAACTTCCCAACCACCTGAAACAGTGGAAACGGCTGAAGCTCGCCAAATCACAAATGCTTCCGGCACCACTACAAAGTCCGCTCCAGTTTTCATGAAAGGCCTGAAAGGGACCACCATTGCAGCTTCCAGACCAGCCAATTCTGACATCATCCAGAAAATTTTATTAGATACCGACGAGATACCAGAAGCATCGTCGCCAAGCCCACAACTCCCGCAAGCCAAGTCTTCAGGTTTCACAACATTTGGGAAAGCACCTCTTCGTCCAGCACCTTCTGCCGATGAGAAGCAGAGAGTTGCATCGAGATTATTTGGTGATGAAGGAGCAAGTTTGGCCAACAAAAGTGAGGAAGAATCTCAGCAGCACTCGAATAAACAAAAAAGTACTTAATGGCAGTAATTTTCCAATCTTGCTCTTTGTCACCATTTCTCACAAAATGTAAAAAAAAAAAATCACAGGTGGCCAACCTGAGCAGCCTGTTTTGTCACAGGCATTTCTTCCACCCACAATGCTGTTCCTCTCTAATTGATGTAACTTTCCAACAACTTAGAATTCTGCTGCAGCTGCGGAAAGCTTGAATCTTCTTAGTTCTATGACGGATTCGCAGAGTGTTCTCAGCAGCACAGCTCCTACAAGTTCTGATCCAACTTGGGATTTCATTGCCAACCTTGATCCCGAGGATTTGGAAATGGGACCACTACCAGGTGACAACAACAAGGTGGGTACTTACTACTTGTACACTACTCCGGGTTAATTTGGTGTCAGTTCAACCCCATTCCCACTGAGCCAGTGCCTATTCAAACACACAAAGATCTGCTACATCAAAGCGGTGGAATACACAAACCCCCATCTACACCACAGAGCCAATCCCAAAAGCCTGTTCCAGTTACCACAGGAAAAGTAAAACTGCCAACTCGCAGTGGACCCTCTGCAACTGGAAAAACACCGTCCTCAACAAGTTGCGCGAATCACAATTATTACTTCTATGTGCAGGCTAACTTTCTAAATACTGCACAGGATTTGTCCCGCCATATTCCACTCCAAGAAATCTCCCACTTCCTAAAAATTCGGTTTGTGTCTCTCATATCTTTCCTTTCTCTGACTTCCACACAGACAGGCGTCAGCAAGACGACTGATAATGCACAACATGTCACGCCACCAGGTCAATCGACCAAGTCCAATATCCCAAACACCACAGTACAGCCTCCTCCGTATAAGAAACCATTTCACACCCCATTTCGGACACCATTTCGAAGTGATGCAGAAGTTAAATCTCCTGCAACTTCTTCAACTTCGAAAGTCGAGACAAAAAAGCCTGCTTCAACTGAAAAAGCAAACGCAACACCACAACCGTCAAAGAAAAACGGTCGAATTACCTTGGCTCAGTTTGGTGAAGATGCAGAACCACCAAGATTATACACTGTGGAAGAGTTGGATCACTTCAATATGTGGGTCCCAAAAAATATCCACCAAGAAACTCACCAAAAAAAAATCTTTCTGGTACAGAAAACAAGAGGTTGCATTGATTACGAGTATCTCTGCCGAAACCTTCCGGTTCACTGCATCCAACAAAGGCAGTTTTTCCGGGCTACCTCCATCAATATCAAATTCTGCTTCTGTTGGGGCACAGGAATTTCGCCAAGCAATGATAGAGGCTGGGGCAGATGCGAAGGCTGTCACAGAAGCTTGGGTCCACAATCACTTCCGCTTAATTGTCTGGAAGCTGAGCAGCATGGAACGGTATCGTGGAGTCAAAAGCCTTTTCCAACTTGCATTGTGAATCATTTATTAAACAGGAGATTCCCACAAAAGTGTGGTGGAATTTGTCTTACTCCTGGGAGGGTTTTAGAGCAACTCCAATACAGGTAATATTGAAATCATTTGGGAGAATTCAAACACTCCTTGGCAGATACAAAGGAGAGGAATGTCTCCATCGCCCTTACCACAGCGCAATTCGACTTATTACACAGGGGGAAGCACGTTCCTCAAACTACATGATTCTGTGCATTTCTTGCCTTGATAAGAAGCAACCTACCCTTGAGGACAACAATCCTGGCGGTGAAAATGCTGAGCAACGCGGAAATGCACCACCCAGCAAGAGGAAGCAACCACCCAAGTGGTACAACGGGAGTGGTCATATCATTGAAGTTACAGATGGCTGGTATTGTATCAATGCGGAGTTGGACACAGAACTTGATGAGTATTGCCCACTTTTAATTGATGTTCTCCTGGTGACACTTTACCTGACAGGCTCAGAAAGAAAGGAAATCTTTTTGTGGGAATGAAGTTGCGAGTGTATGGAGCCGAACTTGTTGGTCACAGTGTAAACTGTCTTCCCACCGAGCTCAGTCCTGGTGCCAAACTTCAACTTGGTTTCAACGGAATCAGGTAAGGCAATTTTTAATGTATCTTTCCCTCACAGTCGCTTCGCAACAAACAACAACATCCAGGCGTGCCAAGTGGTTTTCCAAGCTCGGATTCCCAAAGGAGAAGTTTTTTCTTGCCAAACTTAGTTCTTTGCGTCAAGCCTCCATGTATAGTGGCCTTTTAAGTGTCTTCCCTTCCAATAGATTAAACAATTCAAGGTGCCTTGTGCCAGCTGTCGACGTAGTGATAGTGAGGAAGTATCCCTCCACGTTCATGGAAGTAAGGGGTGACTCAATACGCTATCTCACAAAAGCTGAAAATGCTGCGTTCACAAGAAATTATGAGGTTTTCTCCTCATACTTCCACGCTTTCCTCACAGCTTTACAAGGCTGATGTTTCAAAACTGAGAGAGAGGATATTTCCCCAAATCGAAAAAGAAGTTGAGGAAGAATTGAGACCTGAAGAATCACGGAGTATTTTCCCTTTTTTCACAAATCATTGTCTGCCACGCTCTCATATCCGTTCCATCACAGAAGCGCTTCCCAGCGACTGTGACGATGAAGATGACTTATATGTACAGTGGCAACTCTCATCTGATCCACACGAATTCTTTCAGACTCTCGCAGGCAACCAGCAACACATCCTCAGCAACAAAGTGGAACGAGAAAATGCAAAAAAACTGGAGGTTCTTGCTCAACACCCTCCTTGTTGTATGTGTGAATGAAGAAATTTGAGACTCATCCAGACGTTATAGATGATAAACTCTCGAGTGCAAGATAAGCTTACTGAAGACATCAAACCGCGTGAAGTCCACCAGAAGATGCAGCTGAAGGTGGTTGAATGTCCGGATCTCAACCAATCTCCAAGTTCACCCCCCACACGAGACTACTGCTGCATCATAACTCTCTCGGACCTCACATCAAAAGAGCAATTTCGGGAAGGCAAATGGCTGCGGTACTTAGTATTACAATATCCTACCTTCTCCATTCCTCTCACTGGGATGACAGAGTGTACAATTTGAGTTCCAAAAGGGGTAATCCCCAAAAAGGAGCTGCTTTACACCTCACGACGACAAGCAGTACACAGTGGGTTCCCCGCATGAAGGTCCCGCCTCCCGGCTTTTTTACCCCAAGGTTTTCTTTCTTGAAGCACTTTCCTTCTGAATATCTTTAGGATAACACTAAACATTGGGGACCTGTCTCGGAAGTGCAACACAGGTGATGACTTCGATTTTGTGGGGATAGTCATTCGTTCCACGGAACTTGAGTCCATAACGACGAGGGATGGCAACGAATTCTGTCTGAAAGTGTTCTTCATCGGTTTTGCTTCCTTCACTGAAATTGTGTCTAAAACTTCATTTAGACTCGAGCTGCTACATCATGGACATCACATTCATGTCTAAATTGGAGCGGGCCCTCCCCCTGACGAGTTCTCTGGCACCTGGAACAATCATGGCATTCCTGAATTTGCAGTACGAAGGACTTGACACACAGTGAGTTTCGTTCTCTTATGAGTTGACTCATATTAAAACCTCGGGAAGTTACTGGATACAAAACGCGAGGACCACAATTTCCACTTTGTATTCCGGCAGGGTTATGGCCAAGTATCCGCACATCAAACAAGCTGTGGATGAGACCAAGAATTGGCAATCAGGGTGTGTAGTACCAAACCAACGCCGCTTCTGACACGGATTCTCACCAAACAAAGGCCACTTTGGAAAAAGCACTTCGAAAATGGTGCGGCATTTGTGGACAGAGTCGTATTACAATCACCCCAGAATTCCTAATACCCGCTTACTATTAAACCAAACCCAGAAGAAGCACAGTAGTTATTTCAGCAACGCCATAGAATTACAGAGATTTGGGTAATTCAAAACAAAATGGTGGTCCCATAATCTTCCAGTCCTTCGACACTGGCCCCTAAAGTGTCACTTATACACAAAGTTTCTTAACGGCGCAAATCAAAAGACGATTAACTGTAGTGCTGCACATGGCAGTCACTTATGTTGTTCAAAAGTCTTTTTGTACGAACTTTTTTCTATTCTCAAGAAGCTGGAGCAGGAATGGTTTTTTTTTTTTTTTCTCACAATATAGGGGGGAGTCGTCTAGCTCTGGGAACGTCACTGCGATGAGCAGAAACTGCATCAGTTGGGCCTGAATGAAAGAGACTCAGAAGAAGAGTCATCAAAAACTGAAACCAGGAAAATCGGTTGAAGATGAGCCACGGAGCTTCCACGTCACCGGCAGTGTCGCCTGTGGTTGGTGGATCTCGCACCAGTAGTAGCAGCAGCGGCGGCGGCACCGCACAAAAGAAAGGATCTTCCTCTTCTTCGGCCTGTGCTTCGTCTTTCAGAGATCTGTTGAAGTCAATAGAAGAGGGTGGCGGCAGCGGCGACCGTTTGTTGGCGGATTTGTACCGCAACCTCAGGGATATGGTCAAGTCCAAGGCGTTTTCCGAGTCCGGCGGCGGCGGCACTACCCCCGCGCTTCTTGGCGGCTACGTCGCGAGCGTGGCGAGGGACTTGGCCGTTTCTCCCGCCGCTTCCGCCACTTCCGCAAGCGCGAGTCCCAGTGGTGGTGGTGCTGGTTCTGGTTCTGGTTCTTCTGGCGCCAATGCAAATCCCGCAGCAGCCACTGACGAGCCTGATGCCGCTGCTGCGACAGGGGAAACGGCCGGCGGCAAGGGAACCAAGGGCGGAGGGGGCGATGGCGTGAGGAGGGAGTGCTTGCACACTTTGGGATACATGCTGCACATTCCGTCCGTGGTGCCTTATTTCACTCCGCAGTTTGCCACGACTCTCTACGGGACGATTGAGAAGGTACTGAGGGCACAGGAGTCGAAGACTATGAATCAGCTGGGCTTGTGGTGTGTGTCTGTGCAGAATCTGAAGCAGACTCCGCCATTGTCATTGGTTGACGCGGTTAGTATATTGGGACTGTAAATAGTCTATTGCATTGACAGCGCCTCTTTCGCAGCACTTGCATACTCAGAAACTTTCACATTCTCATGCAGCTATATTCTCCAGATTTGTACAGTGCTCGCAGAAGATAAGTTTAACAGTACGGTCGTCGAGGAAGAAGGCCTGAACGCAATGAAACAACTCCTCAATCAACTCAAGACTTCTGCTGGACACACTGCCTCAGTTTGGGGTCCTCAGGTTTATTTGCGCTTATTCGCTCAACCTGGCCGAATACGCCAAAAAGCTGAAGAGGTCGTCATGGCAATCGCAAAGATATTTCCACAGCCTCCTGGAGAACTGTCGAGTATGTTAGCGCAAGACTTGACTGGCACCACGAAGTTTTCCCAGCCTCCTCCTGTATCCTCATCTGTTGCCCTTCCCAACACCAACACGATGAGCCTTCTGGATCGTTTCAAAAACATGTGGCAAACTGCCCTCTCGAAATCTGACCAAGACATGCTCGTATTCTTGATTCGAGTGTGGGGCTATATTATCGTGCTTCTGGGACCCTCCTTGACAGCGGACCTGGCCAACAAGATTTTTCCCTTTGCACAAGATTCTTTTGGGCACCCGAAGGCTGAAGTTCGGAAGGCAATATTCAAGGCGTGGAAATGCTTGGTTTGTTTGCTTCAAGAGTGAAGAAATCTCCTTTCTTACACACCTTTAAGATTTCCGTGTACGAACGGCGTGAGCCAAGCTTCACACCTACACGCATACAAGTTCTGATGACTCCCTTATGTTCAGTCGCCCCTAGTGAAGCAGACCAAGAAGTCCTGTTGACGTGCTTCCAGACATGGGACTGCCTGTGCAATGTTGGTGGCATTAAACAGTACATCCGGCAATAGCGTATCAGTAACCCAATGTACTTTAGGCTCTTGGTTCTGAAAGCCTCACTCTGCTTTTCGATACAATCGTAACCCCCTTCATCAATCTACTGTGCTCCCGGTCCAATGTTGTTCCTGCCAAGATCTACACTCACCTCGTTCAAGTGTACCGTGGTATGTTCATGCAAGAAGGGGTGCCCACACCAGAGACCTGCAGTAACTTCCAGGTGTCTGGCGTTGAAACATCTGTCCCAGTCCCACCTCTGGCAATTCTAGACTCCACGGTGAGACCTCACCCCACCAATGTGAGATTCCACTTCTCACAAACCATTTCTAGTGGCTTGCAGATCACTTGCCTCACGTCATTGGAGTGCTTGAATACCTGCTTTGTGTATGCTCATCAGACTTGAGCTGCAGATACCCTCTTCTTTCGGTCAGTGTGATTGTTACATTGCTAAAACGAAACAAACTGACGTTCCCCAAGACATGGAATTCTCTGCTCTTCCGGATTGGGAATGTGCTGAGTGAAGAAGGGCTTGGTGATCAAGGCCAACTCGAGTCACAAATCAAGTGCATCAAAATTCTTGTGGGACACGTTGAATCTTTATTGTCGGCGAGCCCAAAGAAAGACTCTTTTCCCACAATAGGAGACCAAAAAGAGGTTCACTCAAGCGAGCTCACGCAGATGCTATACGATTACATCAAAATCTTTTTGGAGAGGATGCCTAAATCACTTGTTACAAACGCACTGTTTGCAGTGTTTAAGATCCCTGACAACAAAGTCAACACAGATACCTCCCCAATGATTCTGTATCTGTCTACTTTATGGCTTTCTTGCGTCCCGCGTCTAAGTAACGCCGAACAGCAGCTTCATCACCTTGTATTTGAATCTATGCTCAAGTGCCTAGATCTACTCAGACCTGCAGTGCAACCCTTCTCACTTTTGCTGGACAAATACGTGGACTCGTTTCTGTCCCAAAGCTTCCCCATTTCTCGAGGCTCCTTGTCCCTTGCAATCAATCTTTGGGCAGCTCTTGCGGATCACATTCAATTGCCGATTTCAAACCCAAGTGATGTTTCCCTTGTGAAGGATTTCGATCCTCTGGTAGGTTTCCCCGCACTAATGACACTTATCAATGTCATTATAATTAGGTCGAGAGTACCATTATGAATGCCCTTGTTGTGCCTCTTCGAATCTTGATAAAATCTGGTGACGCATTTGACGCAAAGGCAATTGATTTTGCTTCACAGAAGTGGCAACAGTTATACAGCAGTTTTAACAAGTGGACGGTTCTGAAGAGTGGGGATCCAAACCACTTATGCGTATGACGTCATACCTCCTTTTTCTTCGTTTCAGTTCTACTATATGGGGAAGAAGGGGAACAGGGTTGTGAAGTGGAACTAACATCAAAGCAACAGGGAACTTTGGCACTTAAAATTGCAGATATCCTCATACAGTCAGGAAAAGTGCTCACGAATTCACAAATACTTGCGTTGTGTTCGATATCAGTCCGAGAGATTGTGTCATCTCTCGACTGGGGTCACAAAGACCTGAAGCAACCCCCCAGGGAGCAGGTGCAATCACACAAGCGCAAAAGACAACAAACGATGGACCCGGGGGTGTTGGATGTTTTCTCGGTAATAGTGCTCCAGAAACTAAAAACTGCCCTCACTCTTGTTTCCTTCGTTATTAGGTGATTGCGCTCTCTCAGAAACTGCTAGATTGCACTCACAAATGGCTTCGGGAGCATAGTGCCACTCCTCCTCAACAACCATCCGGCTTTTCTCTGATGACACCCAGCCCTCTTTCACATTTCCCTCTCATTGTCCTCAATTCTGCTTTAGACTTGATCACTGCACTCAACAAGCTCTGTGACCAAGACACCACCCACTTCGACAGCAGAATCCCTGTCACAAGTGTGGAGTATTTTTCCCCCGCGCTCGTGCAGTGGTTCCAGGACCCCAAGCCGCAACCCGCACTACTTGAAAATTCATGTTACCCAAAGGAGTGTGACGACATCATGTCGCTGGTGAAACAAACAGTTTTCAGCTTGCATGACAAAATACTGGACTTGGCAACCAAATTTTGCGAAGAGGGCGAGTTCACCAGTGAGCACCTCAGCTCCTTGGCATCTTTGATCAATGTGGGATTGAATAGCAAGCACAGACACATGAAAAACGTGACTGTTCAATTTTGGAACAAAACTTTCGGACATATTTCACCCAAGTCATCTCCACCGCTCATTTACCCTCCATCTCTTGTGCCAACTCTCCAAACCCTTCAAGGCAAAATTTCCCTATCCCTTCCATTCTTCCCAGGTTCACCCGATCCTCTCAAAATTCCGGTACCACCCGCAGTGCAAGAAAACAAACACGTCCCAAACGCAATTGATGTGGAAGACTCAGAGCCAGTAGAACCTGCAAATAAAAAGCCTAGTGTCAGTACAACAGCCCCACGTCACCATCTCAAGGTTGCATCATCATCCCCTCCCATCACAACAACTACTGCAACAACGATTGTAAATACCCTCAAGATGAAGAAGGAAGACGACAGCACAACTGTCCAATCCCACGTACCCTCACGTGCACGCAATTCAGTGCAGGAATCCCAGACTGAATACATTGCTGTCCGCGACATACCCACATCTGACACAATCCTCACGGACCGCCAAATTGAAAAAATGCATGAAATTAAGCATTCCGGCATCCCTGAGGCCTTGCCCAGCATGGAATCACAGGCGTTCATGTTGATGAACCCTACAGAAAACACCGCTGCCTGTCCTGCAGCCATTGCAATGCAACCACCGAATCACACAACAGTAACAAATCAACAATTTCCACATGACACAACATCGGAAATACACACACCGGCACCGGCCCCACTCAACAACGGCAGTGAAGCCAATTCCCAACCCAAAGTGTCAGCACTCAACTTGCGTGCACCAGAATCACCAGGAACAACCGCAAGGAAAACACCAAGTACACCCCAAACACCACGGGCACAAAACAACTCTAATTCCAAGCCAATCCACAACAGCCCACCACCCACTCAGCTAGCGGAAGTTGACCTCAATGAAGAAACACCGGGCGGTGCTTCCAACACACAAGCGGTTGTTACCAAGTGGCTCACTTGCACTGGGCAGCTTATGAGTATACAGTGCTCTGACCCGGCTAGCTTTGATGTGCCCACCCTCCAGAGAATAGTCAAGGCATCACTACAGTTGGCAGGCCAATGCCACAACGAGTTGATGGCAAAAACAAAGGATTGAGTGCCGTCTTTGTTAATAACGCAACAATTTAACATAATCGTAGTTGAATAGAAAATGAAGTATTCATTTGTTATTCCATCTTATTTTCACATGTGGCACAAATGTCCAATTTCTTTACAAATACTTGGGCCTATTCATCAGAGTCCCACGGGCCGCCCTCCACATTCCAATCATCTTCTTCTTCTTCATCGTCCTCATTGTCGTCCGAGTCATCCTCTTCCACTGGTTCCTCTCTCCAATTGATCTTTGGTGGTGCGGGAGCAGTTGATTTTACCACAGCCGGCATATTCAGTACCCTAACGAGTCGTTCTTTTGGCACGTTTACTAGATAGTCAAAACTTTCCTATAGGGTTTCCGTGAGGAATTTTGATAAAGAACAAAAGCGGGTGTAACCAGCATTCCTAGATCGGTAGTAGTCAGAAGGTAAGGTTCAACCAAATCTAGGATTACAGAAAAAATAAAAGAGTTCTCGTCACATCGGAACATATTTCTACCCGAGGCAAATGTTTGTAATTCCCGTCGCACCTGAAACAGAAGAACACAAAATTTAAGTTAGAACGATACAGTGACCCTCCGAAATACGGGAAAAGCAGCACTAATACTGATTATACTAACCAAATACTGTAGATACAAATTGTACCCAAACAATCCCACAATGTGCGTTGAGGGGAGAGGGAGAGTCAGGCAAAGTCGAAATAAATACCAACTGGTCGTACTTCTTCTGCAGCCGGCCGCCTTTTCCCATGGGACCCCCATGGGCCTTCCACTTGGCCTCAATGTTCTCGGTCGTCACCTCCCACGGCATCAGGCCGGGGACCACGACCGTGTAGCACGACTTGTCCGCGTCCTTGCACATGCCCCAGTCCGCCGCCGTGGCCTCGGCCAGCCGGTCGCGCCGAGGCCCGCGTGCCTCTCGCCGTTGTCGTTGGCGCTCAATCTCCAGCTCGCTCGTCACCATGTTACGCTGGAACATTGTGAGTTGATACGCAAAAGATGATCGAATTTGATGGTTACCCGAACATGTTTCTTTCTTCAAAAAAGGATACCTTGGATTACGGGGCTTTACTGGGACTTGTGGTATTGCTTGCGGACTTGGTTGTGGAACTTGTCGCGGAATTGGTTGTGGAACTTGTTGTGCTGTGTGTTGGGGTTGGGGTTGGTTCTGAGTGTTGTGGCTGGGTTGGAGCCGAAGTGGGTGTGGTGCAACTGCAGCTCGTTGTTGTGGTATTTGAAGTGGCAGTGGCAGCTGCAGCGGCTCTCGCTGCGGGTGTCCGGCCAGTGGTTCTGGAGACTCGGGGTCGTTTTGCGGGTGTAAGAACAGGAACGGCGTCGTCTTCTGTCCAGGGTGGAGTTTCACTGAAAGTTTCTTGAAAGAACCGGTCATAGAGAGGAGGTGGGGGAGTCCTCAGGTGGGCCTTCCTTAAATCTGGAAGGTTCAATAACTGGAGGGCACGTTCTTTGGTAACGCCCGCAATTGAGTTATCATCAGATCCCTGTTTTTGTTATGTCTATGCAGATATTCCTTTGTCATACATTATGGGTGTCCTGTGTAGATAGCATGTACTTAGATACTAATTGCAAAATAACATTGAACATATAGCCAGACCCGTCATATGTATCTCCGGAAGCTATAATTTGCAAACCTCTTCTGACCTATGGTGACATAAGGACAAGAGCGCTAAAGGAAGCATCCAGGAATATTCCTACAAGCGAATACTTTTAATGTTATTAGGAACGCATTATTACCCTTTTTCCATTTTACTTTCAAGTAGCAAGTAAAAAGCTTTCAAACAGAATAGATTGTTATCGCTATTATTCATAAAGAAAGAAAGCGTGCCCAGTGCTCGAAAAGGGGATTGAAGGAGAATTAGAACCCTAAGGATGTGCTTGGGCTCCGGGGGTGGCCTCTTGGGACACGCCTTTGCCCACGCGCGGCGTATAGTGGCCACTGTCACCTTTTGGTGCATGTCGGGCGGAATCAGCACCGTGTAGCTCGTGCTCGAGCTGTTGCTCACGAACCCACTCGAAACCTTCACCATCGCATAACACTCAACGGTTCAATTGAGTGATCGCAATTCTACGAAAAACAGTTTTCAAAAGAGAGTGTTTGTTGAGAAAACTATGCAAGAAATCGATTGGTGGGTCAAGGTTGGCCTTTCAGGGTGAAAGCAACAACGAGAAGAGTGGCTTGACACTCGCCCAGTAGTCATACGATAGAGTTAGGATACCAGTTCCTGTGTGGGGATCAGTGACCTCCACTTGAGCAAGATATACGCCAGAGCCAGTCCCTGATGGTGGAGGGTACCGCATTGCATTGAATAGTAGGCCACCTTGGGCATGTGCAGTAATGCAGTTATCGTGGCATGTCACCAAACGCAGTGGGCCAGTGTCAGTGCTGTTAATATCCCAGATTTCAAGTACTCCTCCATAGGGTGGTTCCCGCTGTGGTGGCGAGGCCCAAACGCAAAATTGGGAGTTGCTCAACTGCGTGATGCAAGCACAGTCGAGGCTAGAGCGTAAAATGAATTCTGTCGAAGTAGAAGTCTCTTCGGCTTGGCAAATTTGGAGTCCTCCTGAAGCTAACGCCGAAATAATGATGAAAGCGCGACTGCCGCTCTTCTTTTGAAGCATCAAGATATCTTTGACTCTATCTGGAAACGCACTCCTAGGAGGAAGCCTAGTTGAACTCACCACTCTCAATTCTTTTGTTGTCCATGTTTGCTCTATTTGTACCACCTTAAGGTCAAATGCAAGCTCATGCTGATCTATGTATAAAATTCCTTCATCAGGTTCAAACTGGTTGCAAAAAAAACCGCAGCGCCAGTCCCCAGTGATTTTCGGAAACGTAACCTCACACGTGACTCTTCTTCCTTGTTGGATGTTTTCCCAGATATTAGAAATCACCAGAGAACGCGGCTCCCATTTCGGGCAGCAAACGAACCACTTTCCATTGCAGGAGCACTTCTTTTCATAGGCGCCGTCCACCAAGCACCGCTCCCTAGTATCTTCATCACCAATTCCGCGCAGGTGGTACGCCGGCGGCGTTTTGTTGACAGACTTCGTCACCATGTTCCTTGCATTCACGGCGTACAGCGACCGCATCACCGTGCCGCACAGCCAGACCTCGGCCTCGCTTGTAAGTGAGCACAGCAGAGGCGACGCCGCGAACGTAACAACAGCGGACGCCGGCACCATTTTCCCCGCGAATGACAGGCAGAACAGCCTCGTGGCTCCGCTGTCGTGGCAGTGGTCCCACACAAGCCTGCACGCGAAGCCGACGCCCCCGCCTGCTCTGCAACAGAAAGCGAGATCACGAGCGACAGCGTTAGCACCGGCACCAGCACAGCAACGTGGGTGAGTAAGCATCATAAGGGCCGCGAATTGGTCTCGGGCGCGAAGGCACCTCAGAGGTGACACGTTTAGCTTGTTTGACTGGCGGTCGATTTGGGGGCCCTTGCGTGCCTTTTTGGGCTGGGGCTGTTGATACGGCGTGGCTTCTGTCATTAATAATTAGCTTTATTTTTAGTTTTCGTATGAAGGTGATTGTACAACACGGAATTTCCATCACCATCAAGCAACTTGGCGGAATAAAAAAAACCAGTAATGAAAATGACAGCGTTCAGGTCTGTTGATTATTTTATTCAGCCACTTGGCCACAAAGTCAGACCGACAAGTGTTTACCATGGCTGGTGTCACTGAAGTCACAGACGGCACACCTAGTTACCTCCACCACACCATTCGTCAAGCCCTGCGCAGTTTCCTCACTGCTTCGAACTCCTCTGAACAGACGGCCGACGCGTTCAAGAGAATGCTGTGCACACACCCGTCGCTCTCGTCAGCCCACGTTCGTGTCCTTGTGTCCTCTGCAGCCATCACTTCGGTGTCCTCTACTTCTACAGGGTTCTGCAACATTCAAAAGGAGAACGATCGGGACAAGTGGTGGATTACGATGGCGCCAGAGGCAATATCTTGTGGGAGTAACCTCGCTGACGCTGACGTCACTGAGGTGCGCGACGGCACGCCAGGGGCGCAGCACACAGCAATACAGCTGGTCATAAAGTGCCTTCTCACTTTGGACAGTGGTCACTGCACTGCAGCAAATGTGGCGGCAATGATACAAGCGCACCCAACATTCTCTGGCAAACACGTGCAAGTGGTGCTAGTCTCGGCACCAGTGAGTGCCGTTAGTGTGAGCGGAACAGTGAATATACAGAGGGTATCTGGTCTGGGTGACTTTATTATTTCCTACCTTCCATGAGGCTCTGTAAAAAAGGAAAATGTGCTTGTTCTTGGTAGTAATAAAGGGCTAACACTTTTCAACGGCGTATGGACAGTGGGGTCTCTCCTGTACCTGTAGAGAGACAAGTCCCCAGTTGCCTCAAACTCTTCTTGAATTAGAGTTATAAAATATCTTCGATTAGAATAGTTCTAAACGGTGTCTGGAGATGTGACGGCGACTGCTGATAGAACTCTTGCCAATGTGAGTCTGATTTGGGTCTGCTGGATGTGGGAACTTGTAAGATACCTGGTCAGGGTGAGGGATGTTGAGGGCTGAACAACTTGTTGTCTTCATGTTATTCGGCAGATCACCACTTTGTCGGAACTATTTACACGATACAGAGGGGTTGGTCAGGTGGGTAGGTTGGCTGGTGTCTGAACTCCCAAACTCCCAACCCCTGTTTTGCGTCACCCAACCAGTACTTCTAGACTAAGATGAGTACGGCAGAGCAACCCACCCAACGCACAACAATTGAGCCCATAGTCG
>JAHLWZ010001153.1:0-15653 GCA_020536535.1 Pelomyxa schiedti | reverse complement strand
AAAGCGGCAGTAAGTCACCCATAACTGGAGCAACCACCGCGACCCACACGCCTGCGTCGTCTCCGCCTTTCGTGCCCCTTCGGGACCGTGGAGCTGTTTCTTGTGTGAAAAATAAAAATTGAGGTGGTTGCAGCTGGACATTTTGTGGACTTGGGGTAAATGTTGCACAAGGTCGGTCAGTACATCAACTTTTTGAATCAGGAGATCCAGCTTAGAGGTTGTTATTTGGGAGGGGACGTCACATTGTGCCAAAAAAATGAGACGACAGGAAGTATATGAAGCTGCAGAGCCGGGTTATTCACCACTGTAAAACTGAAGAGGATTTAAAGGCAGGGCACAGTGGAAGGAGGGAACATACCTCCCAAGGCAAATAGGAGCACCAAAGGGTGAAAAAGAGTCAGTCTAAGGGGAGAAGAGTTGGTAATAATAAGGCCAACAAAGTCTGGATTTGCGCAACAAAGTCGGGAAGAAAAGAACAGTACAACAAACCAAAACTGTATTTTATTGGGGAGAAGAGTTGGTAAGTGATAAACGAATGGCAAAAGGGAAGGGAGGAGTAGCTGTAATACCATGTGCAAAGGTCTCAGGAAGGGGGAAAAGAAAGCACCAAAAAATCGTGCATGAGGCAAAGTCTGGATTCCACAACAATCGGGGGAAGGAAAGTCTGGATTAAATCGTGCATGAGGCAAAGTAAACACGAAAAAACGGAAGTCTTTTTGCGGGTTTTGGTACCTGTAGCGTGGCGAACTGAGAAAAATCGTTTGTGGGGCAGTGGGTGTGTACCTAGCTTTTCGTGTGCCGGTGTGGCTATTGTGCGTAGTTTGAAAATTACGTGTGGTTTAATCTCGGCGAAGGCGAGAAGGTTTCAATTGTTCGGAACCGGTTTCACGTCTTCAATTGAAAAACCAGATCTGAGTAAAACGGAGACAATTTTGAAAAGTTTTCACCTCTGCGTATCGTCACGTTGCCACCGAAATGAAGTCAGGGAACGCAACCGACCCGCTGTCTCTCGTCGCCCAGCCACACGCGGACCCACACGTTGTCACGCCGTTGTTGGTCCCCGTGCCCCAACCTGCACCACCCCCAATTGAGCAACAAATATCGCCTCAGCCTCCTGGTTTTGTATCGGACGCACCGCCTGAATTGTGCTCCGACATTTCGTGCGACTTTCAGTGCGATTTCGACATTGACCTTGAGAGCTTTGCCGACGTGTCGGACAAGCAGGCGCCTGTGTCGGCACCCATTGTCCTTAAGGGTGCGGACGGTGCTATTTACCAGTTCCGCCGTGTTCACATCCCGAAGCCAATGGCCCTTATCTCCATCGAGCCCACTGACAGTCCGAGGGTGTGGAACTGTGTCTTCTGTAATGAGGAGGAGACTCGATTCTGCTATGTGCGTAGTGAAGTCATGCTTCAGCGAGGGTATTGGTTTAAGCTCTCCCGGTGCAAAGAGGGGATCATGTCCCATCTCAATAATGGGTGTGCTATTTCGCTTTCTTTTTCTTTTTTTTTTTTCTTTTACTTCTCTTACAATAAAAAGGAATTCCATTCTCCTGGTGAAAAGGGTCCACTTTGTGGCGGCCGGTTTTCCTCCCAGTAAAAGCAGTAAAATGGAACTAGGCACTCTTCAGCTAGCCGTCAGATCTTTGAATAGTGGCACTAACACCAGAGAGCAGCATGTGCAACTTCAAATAACGGAGATGAATAGATATCAAAGCTTCACAACAAGAAAAGGAAGAGCAGGGGGAATGTGCTCTACACTGGCTGTAGATTGTGAGGTACAGTTTCCCTACTTCACATGTTCGGAGTAACACTGACGCAGGGCACTACAGTCAGGATTGTCGGGTTTGAGGATACTGTTCCGATGATGAATGAGTTCTGGCCAGGAGATGTATGCACCAACGCAGCCTCAGCCTATTCTACCCCTACCATAGGTGTTTCTGATTTCCTGTTTCTCTCTTGCTCCTTGCGCAGAGCGGGAGCGAACACCTCAGGCCCCAGCGGACATTAAGTTGACCCCGGCTAGCCAAATTTCTAGGCTTTACAATGGAATACTTAAACCCTGGCCAGTGAGTCGTATAGGTCCACTGCACAATCTAGCTGAAGGCACCCTACACCGTATGAGTCCAAAATTATAACAACAACACTCACTTGGGGAATCGGCTTGCAGGCATTATGGGCATTGTGGTTTGTTTGACACCTGTGGAGCGTCTGAAGTATACCGACAATAGGGGACGTCGGATGGAAGAGACAAAAAGGTTATTCTTTTTGCTGTCCTGCCTTCTAGGCTGTGCTTAACTTTTTTTTACCCAGGATGCTTTATCTGGCTGACAATTCGGGCATGGTTCTAGGCATAGAGTTGAGGGACTGGCTGGCCACTGAGTCTATCACCAACCTCCTGAGGAAGGGAGATGTCATTCAGATAAATCGTTTGAGGAGGACAACATCCCACAGTCAGCCCATTCTTGTCACGGCAAAACATGCATCTCTGTTCCTGCCCCCAGAAAGCAATGAACAGGTCACAATTCTCAAGGCATTCTGGAGCAAATCTTGGCAGGCATTCACAACATTCAATTCTTAGGCTTTTTTTTTTTTGAGAAGCCAAATAACTGCTAGTTGTCCATACACTTTGTGTTGGCTTTTTTTAGCTTTTTTGGCGAGGCCTCGTCACTGCGACGTTCAAGTATGTCGGGTGATTTCGGAGAACAAGGAAAAAAAAAAAGATGCTGGGCACCGTGGGGCACATCGACACCAACCGGTTGATTACGTCGTCTGTGTGGCGGTTCATGCACGTTTCGTGTCGCGAACAGACACTGCCAGTGACTCTCAGGGTTTTCAGATCCCACCAACAACAGCAACCGCAGCCGGACACCTCCACCACCACCACCACCTCCTCCCATAACCGCGTGCGCGCCACCGCGTCCAACTACGTAGTGGACCCAGACGAGTGCGGGGGGCCGATGTTGTTGGACGCGCTGATGCACGTGAAGAAGACGGTCGACCCCACGCTGTCGTTTCGCCGAAGCTGCCGCGAGGGGATTTGTGGATCATGTGCGGTGAACATCAAGTTCATATCTTGGGTTTATCGTAGTTGTTTGTTGCTGTTGTTATCATTTTGGTTGGGTGTCAGGGGTGTTATTGTTGGTGTTTCCCCTTTTGTTTTTTGTTTGATTGTTAGGGTGTTTTTTTTTTTTTCCCCCTGTTTTATTTGTTTGGTTACATTTTGTATGTTGAATCTAATAACTAATGTGACAGCGGGACGAATGGACTGGCCTGCATCACAAAACTTTCTGACTGCACAAAGAACGGTGTTGTGAATATCAAACCACTGCCACACATGCCTGTCATAAGGGTGAGTGTGATCCCACAACCACCTCAAATATATTTTTCTCTTTTCACGGTAATCAACGCAGGATTTGGTGACGGACATGTCCGGATTCTACAAACACTTGAAATCTATCAAGCCGTGGCTGGAGCTTACACCTGAGCAACAAGCTTTGAAAACAGAGGTAACCTTCTGTTACCTTTAGTTCCTTTTTCCTCATGAAAAATGTCGCAAATGTCGCACTCATCATCATTTGTGCAATACACAATAGATTCCACAGAGTCCAGAGCAGCGCAAGCGCCTCGACAGTCTGTACGAGTGCATACTGTGTGCGTGCTGCTCCACATCATGCCCAAGCTTTTGGTGGTCTGAGGGTGGTGACAAACGTTACCTTGGCCCAAGTGTTCTTCAACAGGTAGTACCACACCACACATGCATGGAATACTGACCCAAATGTCTTGAGGCTTACCGGTGGATATCAGACTCAAGAGACAGCAAAAGGAAACAACGACTTGCAGAATTGGACACAGATAACTTCAAAGGTGGCTCTTTTCTTTCAAAACAACTGTCACCACTTACACACATATCATACAAACAGTCTTCAAATGCCACACAGTCCTGAACTGTACACCAGCGTGCCCCAAAAAACTCAATCCTGCACTTTCCATTGCTCACATCAAGGACCTCCTTGGACACTGATACGACTTGTGTTACCACAATTTTCAAAAAATGCTGATCAAACCTGTTTTCCAATTTTGTTTTATTTTGAAGTGGTGAGCAACCAAGGTAACTTCCCATAATCTTGGGTGAGTGTGCACCACATCTTGGTGATGAAACCGCCAAGGAATACCCCTGGGGATTTCCCGCAACAGTGTGCGCCAAAAATAGTTTTTTTTAGCGAGATTGTATCACTTTTTCTGGTCTACAGCAACACCAAGTAGCAGTACAGGGCAACAAACATACTGGCAAGACAAGAAACAACCCCACCAACAAAGATGAAGTCCTTAGTGCGCAAGTATTTCCTCCCAATGTCATCCACCACCGTGTATGAGCTCATGTTTGGGAATGAAACCCACGGGAATGACATCGCGCAGCTGTTTGCCATTGCAGCCACGAACACAGCCCGTGTGCATCCCCACATCAGGGGTGGTGAAGTTGGTGCTGTTGCCGGTAGCGCTATCAATGATTCCAGTGATTCCGCCGCGTGAGATTGTGTGCACCGCCGGCATTGCTTCAATTCAACAGCAGCAACAAAGGGCATGAGGACAAGTGCCGCGGACGTGTGTGATGCAATTGCGCTGAATAGGGTCATAAGCAGGGATAGCAACGTAACTAGAGAGACAGTCCCAAAGCGGCTGGTTGTTAGTATCCCGCTGAGGAATTCATCTGCAGAGGATAGAATTCCATTTGAAGCCAGAGCACAGTACAGCACATTTGCTGAGCCAATAAGAAGTATTATATGCCAGGAGAAGGAATTTAAATCAGCTTGAGTCAGAACGCCGACTCCAAAAACAAGTGCAGTGAAAGCCAAGCCAGCAATAGCGGAACCACCTAGAAAGGGATTTACAAGTGAGTCACAGAGCCAAATAGTCACGGTAACCGCAGCCAGTGTAGCGCAA
Source organism: Pelomyxa schiedti (assembly GCA_020536535.1). Classification (NCBI taxonomy): domain Eukaryota; phylum Evosea; order Pelobiontida; family Pelomyxidae; genus Pelomyxa; species Pelomyxa schiedti. The sequence goes on along the minus strand of JAHLWZ010001153.1, from coordinate 10,710 downwards.
AGAGCAAGAGTGGTCTTGCTCTGAAATTTTCCTTGAGAGGTCTTCGCCGTGGTTATGAAGGCAGGCAACCGGTTCACATCTGGAGGGAATGCCAGAACCAGTGAAATCCAACATACACCGCAGAGAACGAAGGCACATGGCGTGGCAACAAGCACCCAGCTGCCAAATTGAAGCAACTCGCGGTGTTGGCCTTGCTGCAGTTGAAGAGCCATGACGGCAATTACATTTTGTGGTGAAGAAACAGGTGTGATCATTCCACCCAGATTGCAACCAAATGAAACCCCCAAAAGGAGACCGCGAGCGTAGGTGGATGTTGTTGGAAGCTCCCGCAGTAGTGGCATTAGAGTGGCCACCATTAAAGTTGACCCTGTGACCTGCAGGGCTCACATCAGTGAAACTTGATTAAGCAAAAGAAAATTGAAATTCCCACTTCTCCAATCAGAGTCAATCAGGTGTACATTGTTCGTCCAAAACGATATGAAAGTAGAGACTATCATAACACCGAGGAGGAAAAGTCTTGGGTGATTTTCCAGTCGCTGATGCAGTTTGTAACATATGTCCCGTTCAATTTGGCACCGGCTGTCAATGTACATTGAGTATTACAACTATCAAAAAGGAGGTGGTCAAGAAATTGCAGAGCGGGTGCACCTCAAACAAGCAGAAAGGGCATAACTGCTGAGCAACAGCATGCTGACGTTGTTGAACAACGAACCCAGCACCTCCCTGGCAAGCATGGAAACTTGGTCATCACTGCCGGTAGGACTTTCCCTCACCAAGCTGTACAAGTACAAGAAGGAGTGACTGCCTGCGTCGGGATGATTTTGGGGAACATGCGGGTCAAACTTGAGTCCAAGTACAACAACGAGAACAGGGACAAGAAGTCCTGCAACAAACAGTGGGCATGCATGTGTGACCTGAAATAAAAAAAGCACTTATTAGCTTGCAGAATGTCATGCATATATAACACACCCACAGAGAAGACACGAAAATGAACATGGAAAAACATATCCGTGCTTGGTAGACGGAGACTGAAGTTACATTTTCGAAAGGGGTGAAGAACGCCAGTATTCCAAGGCCGCATGAGAGAGCCAGAAGTAGGAGTCTTATCCACGGCGTGACCAAATGCACCTGAAACATATTATATGAAATGACTTGATTGGAACAGCTTGTCAACTTTAGTTTGACTGGTGGGTTCGATCTTCACAACGGCAAAGAATTCCGGTGATCTCAGGGCCTCCAGTTCAGAAATCAGAGTATTTACGTGCTGACAAGAATAAAAAGGCTGTTTCTTCAGAGACTCAATGAATTGTGCGCCCCAGGTTTCTCCAGTTATGTGGTCATACTGATGATCATTGTTGCTTAGAAAGACAAAGAATCAAAAAAAAAAAAAATACCTTCTTGAGAACTTTCCTAAATCCCTCAACATTCAATGAAACGTAATCTTTCAAGTGCAACAGCTCTTCATATGCCTCAATCATTTGAGTGTTATCCTGAAGTTTCCTTTGGTGCATAACCTGGTGGTTTTGGAATAGTACACCCATAATTAATGATGTTGTACACAACAGCGAACACCAACCTTGGCAGCGGCATCAGCACACATTCCCTCAAAGAAAGTATTCACAGTCCTCACATCCTCGCGCACCAACCTCCAGAACGCGTCCTTGTTGCCCCCAATTTGGTCGACTTCACTCCCTCGCGTCCCACGATTGTGGGAAGGCCTCCTCCCCCACTCCTCTTCCTCGACAACGTCCAACGGGGTGGTGTCCATTATGGGACGGCACGCGGACGAGAGCCTCATGCCCGCCGACGATGCCATCGAGACGCCCGACGACGAGTAAGCTGCCTTGATACGAGAGAGTACTCTCTTGATCTTGAAGTACCTGAGATTGTGTTGCCTCCACCGCACGCCACCACCAGCTCCAAGCCTGCCTCCAAACTGCATATTTTTTAAAAAAAGTCATCCCATAACGCCCCACAGGAAGTCCACTTCCGCTGCCAAAGGCTCCTCTGTTTTTTGCCCGATGGCCACGGAACTACAGTGAGCTCTGATGACTTCACCTAAGAACTGAGGAGATGTTGCGGAGATGAGCTCCGACGCCCGGACACAATAACCGAAACAAAGGGTTTTTTTTTCTCAGGACTTTCTGTCTGCTGTAGTGTGCGGTACTACCACAGAGGCAGAAGACACAGCCCCAGACAGCCCCCCAGAGCCAGGTTGTTGTTGCAGCTGCTCATCAGGGGAAGCCAGGGACGCAGCAAACGAGTGCATGTCATTGGCCAGTGCCTCGAACCCCAGCCTGGTCTCCTCCAGCTTCTGCGCCCTCTGCGGCGTCAGTATCTTGAGCGTGTTGAACAGCTGGTACAGGTTGTCGCAGCCCAGGTCGAACCTAGCGACGCTGGCCATCAGGTCCTGCGTCGGCGGGTTCGACGGGTACGCCGGGTGGTGGTACTGCGGGAAAGTGGCCGCCGCCGCCGCGGTCGGGGAGCCGACGCCCCCCACCATCGGCGACGGCGAGGAGCCCCCCGCGCCCGCGCCGCCGCCGCCGCCGCCGGGGGTGTCACTTAGGCACAGGTATACGGACTTCACACAGTTGAACAGTGATGCCTTTACTGCCAGTGTCCTGGCTGAGAGTGGATCTAGTGGTTGCTGCTGCGCCATTACCAGCTGCTGTTGTTGTTGCTGTTGCTGTTGCTGGGCTATTACTTGTTGCTGCTGTTGTTGCTGTTGTTGTTGCTGTTGCTGTTGGATAAGTTGTTGTTGTTGCATCATTTGTTGCTGTTGATGGTGCTGGAGTTGCTGCTGGTTCCAAGGTGTTGTTTCTTGTCTAATTTGAGGTGCCCCTCCCACCATTTCTTGTTTCATTTGGGTGTCCTGCTTTAGCTGTTGTGCCTGCCCACCCACATTGACATATTGTTGTTGCTGTGTCTGCGGCTGTGTTTGCTGTTGCCCTTGCTGCTGCTGTTGCAGCTGCTGCATTTGTTGTTGTTGTGCCTGGGCAGCGGAATTCCCCTGTTGGATAACCTGTTGCATCGAGGCAGGCTGTTGCTGCTGCATCTGAGCCACATAAGTGACCTGCTGTGGCTGTGACTGCGGTGCCTGTTGCATTTGTTGTTGTTGTTGTTGTCCCATAACCACACCAGGATACCCTGCTGACTGTTGCTGTTGCTGCTGTTGTTGTTGTGTCTGCATTTGTGCCATCTGTTGTTGTTGTGCCAGCATTTGTTGCATCTGCTGTTGTTGTTGCTGTTGTTGGGCTTGCATTTGTTGTTGTTGGAGGGCCATAACGGGTTGGGGCGGGGGTGGTTGCGCCGCTCCCATAATGGAGGGAGGCACGCCCCCTCCGCCGACGCCTGGGCCTGGCTGCATTTGGATGTGGTGAGACACGGGCATTTGTTGGTACTGCGCAGGCACAACACCAACCACGCCACCAACTCCGGGCTGCTGTTGCATCATGACGGAGTCTATTTACACACGGATCTGTTATCTACTAGGAACAAGAAGAAATTAAGAAACTTGGTGTGGTTTGGGGGTTTGCTTGGTTTGTTGAAATCAGCATAAGTGTAGGTGTAGGTTTGTACTTTGGTCAATGAACCAAATCAAGGTCAAAGGGGGTGTGTTGTTGGGGATTTTGTGAGTGGGTTGTGCAATCACCACCATCCAAACAGCCAGGCAAATGTGTATACAAGAGCACCAACTATGGCATAAATGAGGCTGGTGGTTATAGCAGAGGCGTGCACGTTGGTGTCCTTGTTCGCAATGAACAGAGTTCTTTTAGATAGGGGCTGCCTTGTCCAGAAGACGCTTAGTAACCAAGTGAATGTAAATGCACTCAGGGTTGTCAAGTACCAATGTTCCACATCTATTGGAGGAAAAACGAAAATCACGACAAGCAGAGGGGGAAAAGAAAAGACAAAAAACACAATCTAAATAGGTAGAAGACATCCCCAAATCCCAATCCGATTTCTTGTTGTTTGTTATTCCGAGGGTTTTGTTTTTATTTGTACTAGGATGCGGAGCTTGTGTTCCTCCTATTATTATACACGGCAACTTAATTTTTTTTTTTTAAAAAAATGAAATTTAAGTGAAAAGTACATTGCCAGAAGGGCATTCGGAGCCACAACAGAAGAACGTGTAGAACCACGTGAAAGGCAGTCACGGCGAGAACTACCGCGGGCTTGCCAATCGTGGCTATGGTGGCCCATAATGCGCTTCCTGCCACGCAGCACACCCACCACCACGCGCACCACCCGAAGCCGCTCCCGTCCGCCGCGCATAATCGCCCCAAGCCCACCGAACCCAGCATCATTATGGGAGATGGCGATGTCACCGTTGTTTGTTTGGTTGTTTGTGTTTCGGTGTTTTGTGTTTGGCTACCGGTGCGAATTCCGGTGTTTCCCTGTGCGTTTGTTTGACTTTGACGAACCTCGATCGGGGTTGTTGGGTGGTCTGATCAGATTTCGGAGAAATGTTTTTTGGATCTTTTGGAGGTACGGTGTGGGACCACACCACAGGCTAGGCAAGATTCTAGGAACGATGAGTTGCACACTGGGTTGTTTGTTTGGGAGTCTTGTGCTTTCTTTCTAGTGCTGTTTTGGTGTGAAATGGTGAATGGAACAAGGGTGCGAATCGAGATTGAGATACCGGCCATTAAGTCATCTACTTGTGACTCGAACCAAGTCCTGAAAGAAGGATCGGGACTCATGAGCCTGCCGCAACAAACGGGATTACATTAGACCAGAATATTTTTATTGGTTTTTCACGAACCTGTGAAAGAAGAGAGTGATGTCTTGTTGGCCTCCCGTAGCAGCTTGAAGATCTAACATCCATTTGAGCATTTGACCGTTCCTCAAAAATCTCCTTGGAAATTCACGAGGGTGAGTCGGAAACGTTACAAACGCTATTGCATTGAAAGGTCCAATTTGAGAAGATACAAATAAGGAGGGAAGGAAATTTTGTGTTAGTGACTTACGGATCAAATATCAAATACATTCATATCTTTGACCAATTGTTTCGTTTTGTAGGGATGGAGCTGGGAACAACCTCTTTCAAACAAGGCTTGCACAACAGGTTGTTGTATTAAATATGGGTTCTTTTGTAAAAAGTCTCTACATTCTTCGTCCGTTTCACATTCCACAAAGTCACAAACCTACACTACGATTGAAAGCTCGACGAAAAGCAAACAGGCTTAAACAGGGTTGAAGACGCTCTTAACACATTGTAATTGTGGGTCGTCGAAGCAGTTTTACTACTTTATTGAACGTCTCTTCGTCCAATTTCGGTCGTGGTACTTCAGTGGCAGTCATTTGGTACCAAATTCTGATAAAAAAAAAAAGGACGTAATGAAAATTTTGATTACGAATTAAGTGGCCTTGGTGCAAGGGAGGTGGATTGTGACTGTGGTTTCAAACCGAGCCATTTTGGTCACTTTTTCAAGGCCTTTTCCTATCACGTCAATTTGTTGAACGTGAACTCCGGTGAAGAGCCACTGGCTTATCTGTGAGAAACCTGTCAGTGGAAATAACGAATTACGGGAGGGGTGGAATGCTCACTGTGAAGTTTACTTCGGCTGGAGGAAGGGAATGTATTTCCTCGGCAATGTCAACAGTGAACTCACTGGAGTAGGAATGGTTCCAGGCTGCCGATTTGAGTATCCAATGTACGCATTGATTCCCGGCATCCAATGCAACAGTTCCATCGGAATGACGTGACTTACAGGGAACAGAAATGCATCCCGGAACAGTAAGAACCAGAGTTATCCCCTTCGGTGTTGGCTTGTTGGTTGCAGTGGAGAGCGCTGAGCATGTGCCGGTTGTAATGTGTGCTTTGATTTTAATGGTGAACCTATTGACAGGCTGCCAGACAAGAGAGGCATTCACTGGGAGAGGGTGAGTTGGTGGTGGGGTAAGGTGATAAGTCATCAGTTCAAACTTTCCATCCGGCGGGGTAAATTCAAAGTTAAACACTGGTGCTCCTGGCACTACATTGCGCCACCTTACACACTGGTGGGTGGAATTTGATTCAGAGAGGAAAGCAGTTCCAAGTTCACCTCCAGCTAATGCCATTTTGACTTCAGGGAAATAAGACAGACGAGAAGTTGCCACAACATTTCCACAGACCTTACATTTGATTTTGTGAGCTTATTTAGTGGTACCGAGCCAAACTTCACTGCACTTGGCAATGTTCGCAGGTGATATTTGCACAATCACATGCTCATTAAAGTCAAGAAGGAGCTCATTTTTCTTGTATACAATAGAGGCAGCTCTCCAACAAACGCAACCTGTTATAGCCCTGGAAGAGTAAGTAGGAAACAAGTCCGGCGAGCCCGTACGTTGATGTTGGCTTTGCAACTGGAATGTGATGCGTTTGCATAGATGTAGTGACTGCCGAGGTACGCTTCGATATGCATACAAACGAAGTGTATTTCGATAGAATGCTATATTGCTTAGAAATGGCGATAACTTGCTCCTTTGCACTCTCTCCTTGGAATTCTAGGTCACATATACGCTCTTTTGCTGCCAAGGCGTGAATGATACAACTTGTAAGCGGTGTTGACTCTGTGATACGTTAGTTTCGAAATAATAAAAAAACCCAAATAAAAGACCTCCGAAGTTGATCATACACTCAATTGGTTTGCTTGTATTGGTGCCTCTTGCTGATACTGTCGCTGTTCCAGATAGTGGAAGAGACTTTGCAAAAACTCCATACAGAACAACCTTGGAATTGTTGAACAGAGCTGGAATATGTGCTGGTGCTGTCCACAAGGGATGGTCCCCATCCCATCTGACAGAGACTTGTGTGTGGGCAGATTCCAGAGCCCGACTTAACTGAGCTTCGACAGAACTCTCTATATCAGAGGAACGTGCAATGAATTCAGCTTGTCCATGCCCGGCATACGCAATTCCTCTTACCAAACTTCTGGAGACGCCGGCACCTAAACCAAACGCAAACACTCTGGAATCCCCGCAATTCTGTCTCACACACTCGCAAACCTCTTGGGTATTATCAACAGCACCGTCAGTGAAAAGTATTATCTGTCTGCTGTAATTTTCAATTGGAGCCGAGCCAAGGGCATGCTTCAGTGGTTCCAATATATTTGTGCCGCCAAGAGAGGCTGCTAGGGAGTGCACATGCCTCTTTGCCGCCACAAGGTTCTCAGAAGTGGCAAACACACTGTTGGGAAATAAACTCCCCCATGTAGTTCCAAATCCAATGATGTTAAACATGCATTCCGGTGGTAAAATCGAGAGAAAGTGTATCAAAGCCCGGGAAACATAGTAAATTGTATTAAGCATACTTCCAGATTGGTCAACTTTTTTTGTTTTTTGGTTAAAGTGAGAACTCAGCCTTTGTTGAATAAATAATTAGTTCATGGTACCAATGAAAATAATCTCGGAATTGACAGTAGAGGTTACAATGCTTGGCTGGAGGGTTATCATTACGGCCAGAGAATTTACATTCACTGTATCACGCTCAATTAAGATTCTTGGGGTTGTCACATTGTCTTGAGCAATCAACAATGTGAAGTCATGTGCGAGGTCACCTGGAGATAACCTTGCTGTGAGCGTTGCAGTACAACCATTTATATGTTTGGAAATTTTTGTATCAGATAGATTGGGGCAACTCAATCCAGTAATAGGCGTGCTATTCTGTATTGTGACTGCCATGGTGACGATATAGTCGCACACTGAGGAGGTTGATGGCTCTTCAGGTGGGGAGAATGCTGTCTGATATTTCGGTGTGTATGAGGTTGGGAGATGAAAAACGGAATTATTCTTGCCAGTACCTAGCTCACAAAGATATGTTATGTTTACAACAACTTCCTCTTTTGGAGCGAGGTTGCCGATACTTGCTTTGAACAGATCTTTTGAAGAGAATCAGTGACAGAAACTTAGGAGCAGCACACTTTACCTTCACTGATGTATTCGATTAAAAAGGCACTATGTCCCGAGGAAATGGCATCACTATACACGTTTTCTGCTTTCCCTTTCTCTTCTAAAACTCCGTTGATGGTATTGCCTCCAACAACAACAAAGAACCTTTATTTGGTCAATTGTAAGACATTACGAAATCGAAATTACCTACTTGCATATTGTGGATTTGTCACTCAGTGGGAAAAAGAAAATGCATTCAATAGGATGGGTTGCGCCATGATTAACGTAGGTGTGCCTTAGATTAACCTACAGGTGGTTACTGTCAGTGCACGCTCCTTGAGTGAAAATACCTTGGCAATGAAATCTAAAATTTCTACCTCGACCTGCACTGAAACAAGTGGAATTCGGTTTTCTTCATGGAATAAGCCACACATTTCTTCCTGCCTCACTCCCTCTTCTTCATCAATTGTCAGCTGATTTACAAATACTTCCATTAAATGCCGCACATTGGCAGGATAGCTCTAGAGAGTATTGTAAGAGAAGTAGAACAATGCCCACTAGACGTGGTCACTGAACGCAACTTTTTCAGAGCTCTATTTTTTGAGTATTTTTTAAATTTAGGTTTGTGTTTTTGTAACCCAAATGCTGAATACCATCTCTGTAGTAGTAGGAATGAGTTCAACTTGGAGCTCAAATCTCCCCGCATAGAGCACACTCCTGACTACCAGAGAGTCCCGCTCCGCTTCGCGTAAGCCGCCAGCGACCGGCCTCGTAGATACGACACCAACCCAAAGTGGGCCGTGCTCGCCGGACGAAATCGGCGGGTCAAAGGGGACGGCCGCGGCCACGAAGAAAACGTCGCGGGGAGGGACGCCGATCGCGGACAGAGATTCCCACGGGATCTCGGCGACTGTGCTCGACGGGGATTCGGTGCCCAGCGACATGGTCTGTTTGACCGCCTGGTAAAAGTCGGAGCCGTGCCGCTTTGGTGACGGCGACGGCTGGGCAGTGTCGACGGTGCACGGCTCCCCGCGGGGTATTATGGGAGAGTCGAGGAGTGCTGAGGAACATAGGGCGAAGAATGAGGCCTCTCTGGGCACGACGAGGCTTGATTTCTGGTTGACAAGGGACGCGAGGACAACGCGCGTGTCTGGTCGATACACAAAACACCCAACAACTTCCATCACAATAAATCACTATTAACCGCTTCTGAAATATTAAAACTGTTCTCTTCCAAGAACCTTCCCTGAAAACGGGGTGATGTTTCGGACACAGGGTGTACGGTCTCAAGGTCGTTACTTGACATTTGCCAGAACTCCTTACAGACTTGTAAACAAAATGTCTTCCCAGATTAACCCGTACGAGCGTAAGTGGCGATACCCCGATCCGATGGTCGTTGGACGGTGCTGGAGTGGAGTCAGGTAGAAAACATCGACAAATTATTTCATTTGATTTTAAATTCAGAACAGCTGTTAGTGTGTTGGTGTTGAATCGCAAACAACAGCGCCTGTGCTTGGTGAACAACAACTACGGCTGCTGGGGTGTTCTTTGAAGGAAGAGAATGGCGAAGAACGGGGGCATCGAATCAGCCTCGGCGGTCTTGACTCCAGTGACGGCGTGGCCGTGCACTCCGTCCGCGGTGGTGACGAACGCCGCCGGGTTTTTGCCGTTGGCGTCTATCACGCTGATGCCGCGGTGGTCCCCTCCCACGATCTTCCTCATGTAGACCCCGTACCCAGGGTCGAACGTGTTGTGCGAGTGCTGCCCACTCCCCACCATCCTCGTCTCGTCCACCGCGTGGGCGTGCACGGTCGCGTCGGCGCCCCCTGGGCAGTCGGGCCTGGCGGCGGCGGAGCTCCCGCGCAGGAACCTCCCCACGAGGTTCAGCCTCCCGTCCTTGCCGTCGCACAGGGCCCAGCCGCGTGGAATAGCCTCAGGGGCGCCCTGGAACATGAGGATCACGCCTTCTGGGAGGTCATCCAGGCAGTGGATGGGCCCGGCCCCTGGCTGCCTCATGAAGTATGCAACTGACCAGAACGGCGGGAGCGGCGGCGCCACTTGAGTGGAGCCGGTCAGGCCGTGGTTGTGGACCACATTTGACGATGTGTTCAACGTGGGGACGTCACGCCCGTTCGTGTCTATGGCAGTGAGGCCGCCGTTGTCCACGTTGCGCTTGTAGCACCCGGAATCACCGAGGCTCGTGTGGCAGTGATTACCATCGGTAGATGTTGTGGCGCTCCAGTCATGCTTGTGGGTTGTGGAACTGGCTGCACCGGTTTCTCCAAACCCGGTGTTGCTTCCACGCACGAATCGGTCACGAAGGTCAGGAGTTCCATTCTGCCCATCACACAATAACCACCCGGGCCTGTTCAATGAATCGGTTCTGCATGCAATGATCGCTCTCTCGGGAATCACTGTGAAAAAAGTCAGTGAGAATAAAAGGAGGATTGGGAGAGTTGTCACTCACTTGTCTTGTCCCTGTTGGATGCGATAAATGGCAACTTGATGAAGTCAGGGATGTTGCTCACCGTGGATGTGGTGGCGGCAAAGGTGTGAGTGTGAATTCCATCGGGACCACTCGTGCGGAGTGAAGGCGCATTCCTGCCGTTCCTGTCAATGATTCCGAACGCGGGGCGCCCTCCGCGGCCCCAGCCGTCGTACACTCCAAAACTGCCATCGAAGCTTCCGTGAGAGTGGCCACCATCAGGCTGAGTGGATCCATTGAGGGTGTGGGAGTGGGTGGGGCTCCCGCCTATTGCTGTGGCGGCTGCAGTGATCCCACCCAAGGCAAAGCGGTCCTGCTGTTGTTCCAGAAGCTGCCATCCATCTGGCATGATT
>JAHLWZ010001152.1:0-15656 GCA_020536535.1 Pelomyxa schiedti | reverse complement strand
CGTGGTCTGGGAGGTGGTGCTCGGTCTTGCGTTTGTTGGTGGGCTCCCATAAGTCCAGTGGATCGGTTATCGCCAGGGCCTTTTCTGCCGACGCCGTCGACGGCGCTCGGCGGCCGCCGGTTCGGTACGTCCTCGTGGACATCAAACGGGGAAAAAAATCTGAAATTTAATTTTCTTAGCATTCACGAAAAGCTGCACAACAAGAGAATCTGGAGAGTGGTGCGTGGGTCACCTCTGAAAAAAGGCGATTGCCGTTCACACACGTGGTCGGGCCTATTTGCGGTGGGTTCACCTAAGCGAGATAGATACCTCAGAGTCCACGCTTGTGCAGCACACTAAGTAGCAGAAGAATACACAGGATTCTGGAGAATAGTTATAGGTGGCTGCTGGCACTCCGCTTCAGCCCTCGTAGCAACGACGTGAGAATGATCACCGCTCCGTTTCCTTTGGGCCCTTAACTTCAGGAGAAGCCTGAGATGGCAGTGGCTGTGGAATTACAGTGAGGAATGTACTAGACTTACCCAATGACATAGAGACAAGTAAAAACTCTCAGGACCTCACCTTAACTATTGTTACTAAGGGGCGAATTTCAACATGAATTGCCTGAAGGAACTGCATGAAGCTCTACAAAAGAAGTGCGAGTGACCGGCACTGAAGTAGGACTCAATTCTGTGATAAATACTAGTCCCGCTGTTATCCATGGAAACAGGAATTGGTGTTTGTTAGTGGAGTTGATTTAATACAAGGTCTTTATCAAAGTCTATTTTGCACTTGCCTTCAATTTACGGAACTCACCTGTCTAAGAGCTTTTTTCATAATATGTGCCCAAACTTGTTAGTTGCCAACAGTTGTACGCATGTACCAATTCAAATTATGCACCCGTTGAGGCATCCCGAGGGATGCAGAAAATTCATGTTGCACGCAATGAGTTGAAGTGCACCACAACCCAGTATCAATGCTCAGAAAGGAATGGTGGTATGGTGGCAGCATTAGGACTCAGCTCGCTCATTCTTGTTGGGTTCCGTAAGGTTTTGATGGCCCAACGGCCAGCCGGATTTGTTTCAAACAAACCCAACTTGGATGATGTGTGGTCACCGACCCTGGCATAAAAAACACACAAAACGTGAATGACATGATGTTCAGTGCCATTTCTGTGCACACGCCAGCATACCACAAATTTGTTTGTCCAAATTTGACGCCAGTAAAAAATGTGGTCATACACCCAGTCCAAACAAGTGATTTCTGTGGAGTACCAATAGAAACTATATGCCACAAAAACCGCACCGAGAAGAGGTTGCACATGGTCCACACAGACGATACATACGAGTACGACCACGACCCAAACAAGAAGATCCGCAGTCCTCCAGCCTTCACGCCACTTCATCCAAGGTCCCTCACTCCCCAACTCATCACGCAGCTTACGTAAGTATTGTACCAAGATCAAGATTCATCTGCCTCAAGATCTCAGCCTCGCCGACACTATGACCGGCACCCACTCCGTACGTGCGTGGCACCGCATGTTGTTTATTTCTGAGGTGTGTCAGCGATGTTGACACATTAAATATGTAACGACGCTCAAAACTAAAATAGATGAAGATCTGCAACTGATCTGCAACTAGCTCAGTTGCAATTTTCGGCTCTTTATATTCCCCTCGAGAGGCATTTCGGCATTTTTTTATTAAAAAACTGAAACGCACGCACAGTCAAGGGCATATGACCGACGTGTAGGCAAGACCTACGTATAGGCACGTTCTCTTTGGTATAAATTGTTTTATGTTGTGGTTTTTTTCCCCACCCCCCTCTTTCTTTTTTCTGGTGACACCAAAGTCGTTGTCGTGTTTTCTCACTATGCTCTGCATTGCACTAACAGCAATTCCGTAGACAAAGAAACATATTTTTCTGCCTACTTGCACCAGTACAAGTAAAACAGCTGAAGGGAATGCAATGTACGATAGTGGTGATAACTGTTTGGAGCGTGGGTGCACGTAGTGCGAATAGAGGGAGGAACGGCAGTGTCAATTTGATAACTCTGCATTAGCACGTGGTGGCTCCTTGAAAGGTTTCAACCCATTCACGAATTATGACTCCTCATCTAACCAAATCCTAGACTCTCTGGTGTGTTTGACACTTGCTTTGTTTCAATCTCACATTCCCGCGAAGATTGGTGGATGTTTATGTTTACTTTGAGCAAAGAAACACATGGTCTACCCTTTTGCCAAGTAGTTCCTTCTTCTCGTTGTTTCCTTGACAGCGATAAACACACCACACTTACTAATATCGTCCCGGGCACCCATAATATTTATAACACAACACCACCACTATCGTCCCTTGCATTCCCTTTCTAGCTGCTTTACTTTTATACCTTTTTGGACCTCATACTCCTGTATACCTATTATTGCCCTTACGAAAATCGGGAAGTGGATGGATCTTTTGAAAGGTTTCAACCCATTCACGAATTATGACTCCTCATCTAACCAAATCCTAGACTCTCTGGTGTGTTTGACACTTGTGCGCGTTGCCGTTTCTCACCCTCGAACCGTTGTTTTGGTTTTGGCAAGACTGTGTTATAACCACTTGTTAGCACTCTATGTGCTGAACTTTTTTTCTTTTTGAGAATTACATCGTTCAATTTATGGTAGTTTGGGTATCTGGTACTGTGGATGTTACCGTGTTTTGATGAATGCAACTTAAGGCAAAGAGAGCAGTGTAAGGAATTAGATAAGAACAGGTGAGTCTAGAACAGCTAAGCCATTGCATACGCCACCATCGGAGGATGATATGTCCTTGGTGCGGAGAAGGTGTCCGGCTGCTTCGTTAACAATTTCCTGTTGAGTTCTCTTGTTCCTAGTGCGGGAGTGAACCGAATTGGTACTACTTATTAAACATGCAACCTTATAAGAACTCCAAAAATGCCAAGCTCACTCACGGCGTTGAAGAGAGTAGGCAAGTCATTTGTGGGTGTCATAACCCAAGTGGACCTGGCCTTTGGCTTGATCAACTTCTGAATAGTGTAACTAATTGATGTATGTTATTTAAGTGCCAAGGTAGTATTTAAAGAACAACCTACTTATCGCGGAAGACTCGAGTGCTTCAACCATTTGTTTCCCGAAGAGATTATTGCCCCCTCCTCCGCGTTGACGTTTCATCACCCAATCATTGGGATCTTTAATAGCTTGCTGCACAGACTGGGGATTTTCCACGTCAAGAAAAGCAGTGAAGCACTCTTTGCAAGTTTTTTGATCCGAAGGGCTCGTCAGAAACCTTAAGTTGGAGTTCGGAGAAAAGTTTTTTGGTTTGCAACAGAACAAGATGTGTAGTTACCTTTCAAGAACACCAGGATCAGCCAACCTTTCTTGCACTTTTTTCGTACCCAAAAGTAACATCACCAGCGTTGGACATTTAATAGCATAGGATTGCTCTATCATTTCTACCGCCTTGAACTCTAAATCTGAGGACAAACTGTATCCTACAAAGCAAGGTTAATCAAGGGGAGAGAGTGCTTACATGCCTATCCTATAATATGACACAGCAACCTCCACGCATCCATCTCTGGCATGCCGTGAAACCTAGCAAAACGAGTTTTTACCACTCACATGATGAGAAGCCGCTTTTCCCCTATCAGTTGTCCCCTGAGTGCTACTTCTTCCAGAGTATATCTCTTTACCGAAATGTGGTGGATTTCCCAGAGAAGGAATTCAATTGCCCTTTGCTCATAGCAATTCTGCTCAGAGGTGGAAACGATGATGCAGATAGTTTGTGTAGTGTTAACAGCACTATTGGCAGGCCTCTCGATTTGATAAAGACGAAAAGCATGAGCCAGGCTATTGGGAATCTTAATGTGACTTATATTTGGAGGCAAGACACAGTTTCTGTATGGCAATTGAACAAGATGGGTTTCGCACAGATATCTAAGGGAGACTTATAAGTCTTCACTTTGATGAACAAAGCAAACCTGTGCAAGTCGGATACCAGACTTCCAAAATGAGAAAATGCAGCAGATGTAGTATTGGATTCCACGTGTTTTAGTTCACACTTGCCTTTGCTACTACAGTCCAGCATATAGTCAACGCGGGATATGCATAGTTCGATTTCCTGTGGTTTTTTTGAAGTAAGGGAGTACTCTGTAATAAACAGTGAAGCACCTGAGAGCTCGGGTGCCCATTGATGTAACTATGAATAGATAAAAGTCGTTGAATCAAGGAATCATCGTGACATCTGTAATTGTTTTAAAAGCCAGGCTCAATTCTTCAACACTCACTTCTGAAGCACTCCTGTAATAAATGAAGGAACTGCACAAATAGAGTGAAACAGTCTGTTGAATATCATTGCAAGACTTTGGGCTTTTTCGAACATTTTCCTTGGCCATGGGAAGGGTGACAAAGAGTAAGGTGCACTGTGAATCCCTACTTTGATGTCCCTTGATTTGCCCATCATAAACAGGCCATGAGTCACCGACCAGGAAGATGCTGTCAGTACAGAAGTACTGAAGAATGGGTGCGAACCAAAACTTGCATCAAGGGAGACGGTAACATTACATAAAGCTGATGCAATTTGTGCTGTGTGACGATACTTTGATAACGCACTTTCAGAGGTTTCCCCAATGCAACATACTTGGATACTCAAGTGCTCCAGCTGTGGGCATAACAGAACCACTCCAGTTCCATTCGTTTCCGAGGAAAGTGACAGATTTTGTGCCTTCATTGCGAAAATGAAATCACCAATAGGAAACCGCTGAGGAATCTTTACAGTGGCCAGCAGGCACCACCGCGCATCACATGTGCCCCCAACAACGCAGTTGATCTGGCCAAGTGAAGTATACACGTATTCACATCCACAAACCCTGCCACAAAGCACTCTGGATAAAGGGTGCCTGCAAAAATCACCAGTCAACCCACAGCTCAATCCTATTCCAATCACATAGAGTTCTTTCCTCACACCTACTTTTCCGTTACCTCACCTCAAAAAATGGGGATATAAGACCAATGTGAACTCAATCAGTCAACTCCGACCCATAATTACCCTCTGTAACAAGGACTGCGTCCACAAACACCAGCCCAAATTCGCCGCCGCTCAGTGCCCTCCGTCCTCCTCTCGACGCAATCAAGGCGCAGGAAACCCTCATGCCCACATCCCACAATTCAGTTTCTCCCTCGGCCGGTGGGAACATGAGGCCGCCCTCACACTCACTTTCGTCACTCGTAGTCGTTTCACTTTCGCCTATCGCGGCCAGAGGCCCAACGCAAACCCTTTGGTGAACCGACACAACCCCCACAGCAAGCGCCGGCGCCTGTGCATCGTTGTCGTCATCGCCGCGCTCAACACCGCCGGCCGCACTCCCCTCATCGCCATTGTGGGATTGCCTCACGTAGCAGGTGACGCCGAGGCTGGGCCATTCCCCGCCGCGGCTGTGTCTGTGGCCAAAGAACTTCACGTTCGCGCGGTTGCAAACCAGCCTCGCGGCCCCTGGCGTGAGCACTCGTTGCGTCGTAGTGCCCGTGACTTGATTCCCGCCAGCAACGATCATCAATGAACAAACACCTGCACTTCTCGTTTCGTTTTTCCAACAGGCTTTTGTTTTGATTGAAGGCGTCGTGGCGTAAGAACAGGAAGGATGGAGTCGAGAGGGAACAACTTCTTCTTCGTGGCAGGACTTGTGGTGACAGTCTGTTTGATCTGCTGCGTGGTTTCGGGCGGCGGGGCACCCCATCGACGCGAGGGCGCGTGCTCTGGGCCAACGCCAGTTCTGCCGTGGTCATGGCAAAGCAATTTCACTTGTGGGACATCACAGGGTGCCATGTGGTACGGTACGTTTTGTGTCCTGGAAATAAATACCGCTTCTCTCCTACTTCCATTGAATGTTGATTCTGATCAAGCAAAAAGATTGGACGGTAGAGTGTGTACGTCAGGTAATTATTGGCCCAATGGGTATGGTGTTTATAGTTATTCATTTCATAGGATATTAGCAACACCTTTGGTGGTGTGGAAGCAAACATGATAGTATACATTGCTTACGGTGAAGCGAGGGAATACATCCTGGTGCAGAGGGGGGGAAAAAACCTACTACAAAAACATCCACTGAATGCTAAGTAATGAACCACACTAACTGACATTGTGAAAGGTAAAAGAGAAGTACTGCTCCGGAAGTGATTATCTACTCCGACCAATATCACCTTGGTTCCTTGAAGATGCCACCTGCACGGGAGAAACTGTGTATATTCTAGACAAACCCTGCGACCACTGGCAAATAGTGGATCCTGACATGGTAGTTCCATTCCATTCCTTCTTCAAATGTTCGTTCTCCAAACATCCACAAGGAGTACAACTTCTATGTCGTGCAAGGCACAAACATACTCATGAGAGTATATGACACTGGGGCATACGAAAACGCAACTGTGGACTTTTTGGATTTCACTGAGACCAAATTCACAGATAACTCGTTTATTGTCCCACCCCCAGTGTGCTATCCCAGCACAAAGTAAAGTTGAAAAGCTAGAAACTTAGTGTTCTCTTGTTATGAAAGTTTCTTGCTTGCAAAAAAAAAAGTGAGCTGGAACAATCCATTCGTCTGTACATCACGGTATAAATTACACTGGTCAGCCAGTTGTTATTTCTCAGCCCAATGTTGCAAGAAGAGCTTGTGCCGCCATGTCGTCAGGAAATTTTTTACAGTGTTTTTGTACCTTTGGTGTTTATGAACAGTGGTGTGGAAAAGAGAAATTACTTGTGAAGCTACAACATCAGTAAGACCGTTGTCAAGGTTATTGACGATTGAGTCAAACGATTCCAGCATTGCTAGATATTCCTTTGTGCAATCCATTTTGTGGCACATTGGCTGTAAAGATTTAGAAGGTTAAAGATGGGCTCCCATGCAAACTTCGTAGACGGCTATTTTCTGTGAGATGCCCTTTACTGTAACAGAACGAACTTTTCTACACAAGAAGGTACTACAAACGTTGTTGTACATCTCTTCTGAGATAAGTACATCAACTCCTAGTGAACCAGTAAGAGGTTCGAGACGGGCAGCAATATTGACTGCAGAGGTTAAGGTTGTAATGGGGATATTTATTTACCTGTGTGCCCAACTACTGTATAGTCGAAGCGTTTGCTGCCACCAACATTCCCAACAAGTACTGGAAAATAAGAAAACTGCATGTTTAAATGTTCTGTACCTGGGCCAGTGTTGATTCCAAATTTGATATTCAGCCTGGGAAGGTTTCGCGTCTCCCAACTGGTTTGCAGCTCTTGCAATTTTTTCCTACATTGAAAGACAGTTTCTAAAGCAACCACTGGATGGTTGGGAACAGGTTCTGGCTTTTTTTATTTGTATTTCAGTATTTGTGTTTGTGTTTCCCTCCCCACCCTCCTGAGTTTTTGGCAAGGAGATGTGTACCTCATTCCAAAAAGCCATGATTTCTAAAAGACCGTTAAAGGAAAAGAGGGAATATCTCAGGTACCTGCACCAATGAACTAGAATCGCGTTAAAGTTTCAAAAAGAAAGAATTTTGTATACCTTGTCCACTGTGCCGTGGTGAGAGGCGATAATCTGAGTGAAACAATCAAAACATTCTCCTACTGCTTCTAATGCTTGACCAGTTTTTAGAAGAGGGGGTCAACTTGCTGGAATACCTCGTTGGCTACTAGAAAGATCTTGGCATAAAGAAGAGAAGCCTTTAACATCCATAAATAAAACTGTGCAGTTGGCATTCTTCACCCCAAGTTTTGATTCGGTATTACTGGACAAAGGAATTACAACATCGTTAGGAACAACACAATTCATTTATAGCGTAAAAATAAAGAAACAATGCTCCTGGAATACCTATGCAGAAGTGATTTAACTAGAGATACAGGTAAATACAAAGAAAGGGATTTCAGTCCCGCCTCCATAGCATAATAACTTGCTTGAATAGCATGGATCTCACTGAAGGGAGAATTGGCAGTTTTTACACTTGTTTCTTCAAACTCCAGATGGGATATCATGTGTAGTCGACGTGCAGTTTCAACTAGAGGTTTTGTAATCCACCTATATTCTTCTCAATACAATTGAGAGATTACACCAGAAAAACCGGCTTGTCAGGACAGCAAAAAAAATTCCAGCCAGGCTAACAACTATCACAACGATAAGCATGACATTCAAAAATTTCTTAGCACTATAAAGAAATTCTGATGTTGGTGTTATCTGCTAGGTTTATCAGAAAAGACAGCTGGACTTGATCCTACATACCATGATTACCCAAAAAGTTGTACTGTTTTCATTCAGTTGCCATTTTGCAATGTCGAGATTTGCCTCTCCTTTACTGGTATCGATCTTTTCCGAGTAATTGTCAGGTACACCAGACATATCTAGTTAGGGGTTAGTTATACCAGGAAGCCATCTCCTACACTTACTGTGGAATGTTGCCTGCAAAAACTTTCCTGCATCGGATAGTAATTTGTCGGTAGCCCTTGGCAGAACTACCTGTGAAGCATCACTTTTGCTTTGCGACAGTGTGCACATGTACCCTTTCGTTTGTTGTTTGGTTAAAAGTTATACCGTCTTCTGAAGCAGCCACAATTTGAAAATTCGCTTCGACAAGAGCAAGTCTTGTTAAGTCAGGGAGTTGGAGGTTCTAGGCCATGTTTGTTTTTACTTAACTCAAGGACACCATACCTGTACAAATTTGGAAATGGATTCCAAATCCATTGAAGCCCTCCACATCATTAAAGAGGTAGAGGAAATACGAGTAATAAAGGCGAAATTTAGCAAAGTAAGGACTTTCTGCACCCCCTGGAGTTGAGTTTGGTAGGGATCTCCCACGAGTTCTCCTTCATGGTCCACCCAAGTGTCAAAGGACTAGGAGAAAGGTCAGTCTTATACTTGATCTAATGACCTACAGGGATCATAGAGGCCTTCCAAGGGAACTCATAAACCATTTGGTCATGATAAAAAGTATTTGTTGTTTCATTGACAGAGTATTGCTGGTACATGAATCCGGTGCTATTGTCCGAAATTCCCATGAGGGGTTTACCTGGTACAATTAGTTACCTCGAAGTAAAGGTGGAGTTCTAACCATGAGTGACACACTCTACTTGAATTGTGCTCTGATTCCAAATAGAAGAGTATCTTTAGTGTCAAATTTTAAGGACTAATTTGTATTATCCCGCTACCTTGTAAATCCAAGGAGTCTTATTTGAGGGTGATCATTTAAATACACTTCAAGAACACGAGCCTCCTCAAATCTGGGCCATATGAGCAAAAAATTGTGGAGGGAATACCAACAGGCCGCCAGAAGAGTTAAGACAATCCCGCCAAATCAAAGAGTCTCGCTCGTCAGCCGTTCCCCACATGTAATCTCGTGCAAAAAGGGCAGCAGACAGACCTTTCGAGAAAGTTCTTTGAAGAAGTGTGACAACGGAATTATTTAGTATTGAATGCAATGCGCGGCTTATAAAGCATCGTCAATGTAAGGCTGTCGCGAACTACCCAACAACTTCAGAATAGACTCTGTCCCGAATGCACGTTCTGGACATGTCACCCAACTTATAAGCTGAATGTCGCGAGTCCATTTGTCCCAGTGTCCCAACACAAGCAGTCATGCACGTTACAAGCACACTATAAAAAAACTGCAATTAAAGGAGAACAGAAAAACATGGGGGGGAAAAAAAAAAAACATACGCCACCCATGCTACGAGAATCACGACCAATGGGAACCTGACCCAACAATGCGATCCTGTTTGCTCTTTGTTAGGGTCCGGATCTACAGCGATCTTGGTTTCCATCGTCCAGCGGGTTTATGTGGGTCTATAAAATAATCAACAGAGCGGAACGATGTCCTTTTCGTTAGCCTCACCCAGCATCCGCGCTTCTCCCCCTGTCAACGAAATGTGATTACAGCATTTCGCCGAATGAACCAAAAAAAAGTTACCCGCCGCACTTTTGAGTGAATGTTTTGTTTCAATAAAACTTGACTTGGCCTGTGGGTTCAGACAAACAATAAACGATATGCTCGCTCAGTCAATCACAATGAGGGACGATGACGACGACTGGGACGGCGATGGGGATCGAGCCGGAGATTGAGAGTGAGGTTGGGATGTGAGCTGGGACGAAGGCAGTGATGGGATGCGCAATGACAGCCGCAGACGATCCACGGCACCGAGCGGGATCCCGAGGTGCACCCACGTGAAGTCGGAGGCTATTCTTAGGTCGCCGACGGTGTCGATGGCCTGGTCTTGTATCTTTTGTGCCCAATCTTGCAGAACCCGGTCCGGCTTGTGCGGGAATGCTTTCGCCAGAAAGTCAGATACTGGAGTTTCGTCGTCGATATCTTCTAGGGAGCCGGGCTGGGTTTTGGTGGATTCCGGTGTTTCCGGGTGCTGTGTAAAGGATGCGGTAGTTTTTCGCGGGGTGGTTGTGGATGGTGGTGCTGTAGTATTGGGGGTTGTGGTTGTTGTGGTTGTGGTTGAATTCTCCTCGGATTTTAGTGTGGAGGAGTGCGTGGGAGATTTTTTGGTGGGTGTCTTTTGAGTGCAAGTGGATGGCGCAGATGGGCTTACTTGGGATATCTCTGTGCAAAGAGATGAAGTTTTGTGAGGACTCGCTTTTGCTGTTGTTGTCGTGGAGGAGTTTTCCTCTGACAACGAGAGGTGGTCATCAATAGTTTGCGATGTGGGTGTGGTGGTGTGATGGGAGGACAGAGGCGATTGTTGCTGAGTGCACACAATATTTTGTTCCTGCAATGTTCTTTCTATGAAGTCAGCAATCCTCCTACGTTTAGGAGTTTCGGGCGTTTGTGCCACTTCGTTGTCATCCTTACTTTGTGCCGAATCTAGAATTGGTAGTTTTACTGCATCGTCCTCGGATGTCGCACTTTTTCCTTTATCCTGTGGGTCACTGGATTTTTCGTCAGGTGGGTCCTCCAGCCCACGCAGTGTGCTTTTTCTTACGAGTTTGCGCTTGGGAGTGACCGGAGGGACGCTTTCGTCGTCAGATACTGGGGTACTACTTTCACTCACCGCCAATGTGCTTTCGTCAGAGGACTCCTCTTTTTTTGGCTTGACCTTCTTCTTTTTGTGAGACTTCTTCGTTTTATGAGACTTCTCCTTAGAAGTTTCTTCCTCATATTCAATCTCGTCATCTGCCACAACAAAGGTATCAGAGTTCACTGAAGACTCAGAATCAGATTTCTCTTGAGCAACAGGGGCTTCTTCGGAATCAGTGGATAGCTGGCTGGATTCTTTTCCGTACTCCAACAACGTGACAACGGCATTATACAGAGCTGTATTGAGGTAGTTCTCACCGTGCCAATAGACCTGAAGAGCAACTTGGGCAGATTGACATACCTGGGCATAATTAACGGCAAACCTAGCAGTAAAATGTTTCAACCTTGTCAACTTTTTTCCTTTTCTCAGATGACCAGCTTTTGAATGTTAGTGTAGGGTTCCTATAACATTCAGCTTGGGGATCTTTGGATAACCAGGTGTAAATGTACTGCAGGTTGGTAAAAGGGATGAAAAACAAATGGCAGAATTTTACACGATGTTTCAACATAAAATCTTCAGCGAGAATGGATTCTTTTGTTGGGCTCAGTCCATGCCTTCTCAACTTGATTAACTTCATTTGAGTGAAAACACAAATTTCTGAAATACCTCTCTTTCAAGTGATGTGACCAGTCTAATTTTCTCAAAAAACAAAACGCAGAACAGCGCTCTAAACCTCGTTGCTAGAGAGGCGTAAGTACGAAAAATAAGTACACAGGAATATACAGTGACAATTCTCAGTGGGTCAGTAGTTGGTGTCGCTTCTTTTGCTAACTTTGCGTAGCACACAGGGCAAACGTACACATTTGTTTGCGATACGTTCTCAATTTGTAAGGGACACTGATTGAAATATTCTTCAAATGGCTACATTGAAGGTGTCAGAAGGAACACAAGACAAAAACGGAAAAGACAACCATTATGGTGGAGTGAGACTCAAGTGTGAGAGGTGCCAACTTCTCACACAAAGCTTCAAGTTCAGGTGTCATGGGGTCCCGAAAGAAGGGTGGCTGCTTCCACCCACCACTGGCTTCTGTAAAGAATAAGATTCGATAAACAAATTTTCATATGATACAATGCGCACTTACACTTAGCTTTCAAAAAAAAAAAAAAAAAAAAAAAAAAAAATTGAATGTGAGAGCTTAAAACTGACTTGCTACTTTCCGTAGTGATGAAGCATTGTAACAAAGAGTAGTTGGTCTTTCCACAGGAGCCCAGTCAAGTCCAAACCTCTCACCCCCCGAGTCCTGCTTATATCCCAGTGGGAAAAGAGTGATGCTGGGGTGTTCCCCGTGCGCCCGCGGCTTCAGCTTCTCCCCCGTGATAGGGTCCAGATTGCACCCTCCCATCAGCACCTTCTGCAGCGACTTTGAGGCCTTCCTCCCGCTCATCCGTCCCCTCCCACAGCTGCAGTTGCAGTGCCCCGCAGCCGCCCCGCCCTCGCCGTCGTCCTCCTGCCCCTGATTCCACGCCTCCTCCCAGCCCACGCCTGCATTGTTATCATCAAACTCCAGTGCGGAGAATGCATCGCTGGCCGCAGCCGCCGACGCCGACGCCGCAGCAGCAGCAGCAGCAGACGTCGTGGAGGCGCCGTCGCCGCTGCTTTCCATCCCCAGAATGGCCAGCAGTGCCCCCTCGTCACCTGTCCCCCCTCCTCCTTTTTCCTCCTCCACCACCACCTCCTCCTTTCCCTTTGCCTTTCCATCATCGCCCTCCTCGCTCTTATTGATCTTCTTCTTCTTCTTCTTCTTCTTCTTCTCCTCCTTTTGCTTGGGCTTTTCCTTAGCGGGGGGTTTGGCCTTCCTTTTCCCCTTGCTCTTGTTCTTTTTCTTCTTCTTGTCGTCGTCGTCGTCCTCGTTGCTGCTGCTCTTCTTTGCTTTTGTTGTTCTTCCCTTTGACTTTGCTGCTGACGATGTTGCAGGGGTGTGTGAGCTCGAGTGGGACCCCTCGTCGTCGCCTACCTCGTCGTCAGACGAGACGATGACATCTTCCTCTTCGTCGCCAGACCAAACCCCAAGAAGGTTAACCGACGCGCCAACGGGAACGTAATCCTCATCATCCGACTCTGAGCTCATTCCCGCCAAGTTGTGTTTGTTGCCTGCTGATACAAAATTCCAAGCAAAAAGACTGAAACGGAATAGAGACTCAGTTCTCTTTTATTCTTTGGTATCTGGTTTGGGTGCAGAGGTGGAAGTTGTGGTTGTAGTAGTAGAGCTGGGAGGGGCCTCTTCGAACTTCTTGTGGGGTGGTGAAGGTGAGTCATGCCTGCCGGAGCGGGAGCTGCTGGACCTGGATGCACTCCTGGACCTGGAACGGGAACGGGAACGTGAACGCGAGTGTGTGCTTGATGGTGCGGCTGCTGCTGTTGTTGTTGTTAATTGCGTCGCTGCTGATGTCGCTGTGCGGCCTCTGTGGGATGGTGGGGAGTGTGAGCGTGATTGCGGCCTCCGGCTGGGTGGTGAGCGTGATCGTGAATGGGTCCGGCCGTGGGGACGGCGAGGCCGGGAATGGGAGCGCGAGCGGGATCGAGAACGAGAGCGGGAGCGGGAATGGGAGTGCTGTTGGGTACCTGTTTGGGATTGGGAAGTGGTCTGAGACTGAGACTGAAACTGGGTCTGTGATTGGGGAGGATGAGGAGTTGAGACTAATTTGCTGTTAAGCGCCGAGGAGGCTCCTGAAGTAGACGGCGCAGTACTCGTGTGAGTGTGAGTGCTGTACTTGGCGGAGGAACCACGCTGGCCCGATCGGGAACTAGGGTGGGAATGCAGAGGGGGTTCGACTGCCGATCTAGGCAGGATTGCACCATCTCTGTAGTGCGCTACACCACGCCCCTTGAAACCGCGGTGGTTTGGCTGGTACCTTGGAATAGTCTCCTTCATGTCAACTCCACCACGGTCCAAGAAAGGTCGACGGCGCAGAGCCTCACTGCACGTATTAAGTATCTTGAATTGCCCTTACCCAGATAGATCACAAGAATGGAAAAACCTTATGGAGCGGGCTGCTTCTTGTGCGTCTTGTTCTGGTTGTTTCTCCTTCAATTTATCTGAGGCAACTGCAGGAGGTATTGCAGGTGGGGCACTTGACTCCAAAGCACTTGGGTCGGGGACTGGTTTTGTGTCCACAGCTTTCTCGGCAGTTTTTCTGCGTCTTTTCGACTTTCTGCATTGCGTTATTATAGTTGCCACAATGGAGAGAAAAGACCTCCGTTTTTCCGCTGAAGAGGAATCCGACGAAGAGGATGACGATGAGGACGAAGAAGAAGACGAGGAGCGGGAGCGCGATTTCGAGCTGGATGAGCTTGATTCAGAAGCCTCCGAGTGCCTTCGACCTTACATTCTTAGACAAAAGTGGAAAAATGGCATGTGCACTTACTTTTTTCTTGGTTTTCACCTGCAACTACAAATTCAAATTCTCCACAATTTGAAATTGTCACACTCGCATAGGGTGCCTTATTATTGTCCACAAGTTGATTTTCTATGATTCTGACAACCTCCATTCCTTCGATGACGTTGCCAAATACAGTGTGCTTTCTTGTTTGTGATTAGAAATTTGCTGGGAGAACGGAAAATTTACCCGTCAAGATGGTGTGCAGGGGCAGTGGTGATAAAAAACTGGTTGCCTTTAATTGTAGTACACAAAAGGATAAGAAAAATGTACCTGAGACCCATTTGTGTTCTTTCCGCAATTTGCCATTGATAGGAGGCCTGCTGTGGAGTGCTTCAAGTGGAAGTTCTCATCTAGAAGTAACGAACATGAACAGGACAGTAAGAAAGGGAACGATTATTTACCATTAAAGCGACCACCATAAATTGATTCACCCCCAGTTCCGTTAAATTTGGAAAAATCTCCTCCCTGAATCATAAACCCCTTGATAATACGGTGGAATGGAGAACCCTTGTAATGCAACTTGCAGTGGGTAGTCTTACCCACGCCCTTGTCACCTACAACTGTAAGTTGAAAGCAGAAGGGGGGAAAAAAGTACCTGCACATAAGGCTCGGAAGTTCTCAGCAGTAATTGGGACAATATCAGCAAACAGTTCGAACACAATACGACCAACTGAGCAACGTTGAGTGCAACAAACACAGCGATTCGAAAAGAACAAAAAAAAAAAAGAAAAAAAATCCAAGCGCCACTGTTATACCAGGCTTGTCCGCAATAGCAATGTCGAAGTACGTCCGCGGGTTGACCTTCTTTTTGCCTGTTGTC
Source organism: Pelomyxa schiedti (assembly GCA_020536535.1). Classification (NCBI taxonomy): domain Eukaryota; phylum Evosea; order Pelobiontida; family Pelomyxidae; genus Pelomyxa; species Pelomyxa schiedti. Next base: position 439 of record JAHLWZ010001152.1, on the reverse strand, counting down.
TTCGTCATTCTAGGACTCCCCACTACCTCCGGGTCACCTCTGGGGTTGGTATTTTTTGTTTGTTTTGCTTTTGTTTCGAAGAAAAAGAAACGGAAAAAGAAATTAATTAGAAACTTAGAACTCTAGAAGAAAGCGGAGGGGTTTGTGGCGAAGGCGGCCAAGACGTCCCAGTTGGGCACTCCCATTCCTGTCATTGGGTCCCATTTGGAGGTAGTGGCAAAGCTGTATGGGCAGCAGCCGTGTGATTGCTGCTGGCACTGCGTGATGTCTGTTGTGGTTCAGTGTTACTGGGGAGGGTTGTGCTGGGGATGTGTGTGCTGGAGGGGGGTGGAAAAGGATCATACCAGAGAAGGCTCCATAGTTGTAGGCTTCATATAAAAGAGGATTCACCCAGCCGAGAGAAGTCTGTCCTTTGGCGAATCGGAGGCTGTTGATGAGG
>JAHLWZ010001151.1:0-15682 GCA_020536535.1 Pelomyxa schiedti | reverse complement strand
CGATTCGATCACCTCTTATTCTTTGAATTTGATGTGCACCGATCTAATCGAATCTGTTGTGATTAGCAACAAAACCTAAACTTTAGAAACCCGATGGTCTGGTGTTTTTTTTATTTACCCATATTTCGTTGGACGATTATGGGTAACCCATAACTGCCGTTGATCTGCGGGCACCCTTTTCTGCGAGTGCTCAGCCTGGAATCGAACTCATACATACCTAACTGTGCACACCGTTGATCAGGAAGGACTGGTGTGCTGTTGTGGCTTCTGACTTTGCACTCAAGTCTGAGACCACGATATCAGCAGTGGAATTTGTTTAGTAGGAGTTTGCGTTTTGCGCAACTCCTTCACAAAGATAACAGAACACGGCCATTTGACGGAATAAAAAAACCCAGACCGCCAATCTGAATCACTATTGAATTCAAGGAAGTGGGAAAGGAGAAAAAAAATGACAACGTGGGCACTTCGTTGTTCGTCCATCACTTTTAACGAGGAGATGCAACAAAAAACAAAACCACAACACTGGGCAGAACTTCTTCCATCATAATCTGGCTGGGTAAAACTAGGTCTAGATGTTGAAACCCTGTGGTTGGAGGATTCAGTCCCATATCCAAAGTCTCCCTCATTGGAACCTCCCACTACTTGGTTGGGTCTTTTCCACACATACCCCAAGAAACACAATAATACCACGTCATAATACCTCCGGTAGTAATAGGTTTAACATGGAAGGAAATACTTTTTTTTTACATTGACAGTGTTCCCACACAAGTGAGAACATTAAATACACGATGATTGGAGATAAATTCAGTCTAATCAAGAGCGGCCGAGGTTGTGAGACAACCAGTCGAGGCCCTCATAGAGCCCATCACCCGAGGTTGCGCACGTGGCCTGTATGAACCACTTCCTGTTCCTCAGAGTGTGCATCCCGAGCTTGTCTGTAAGCTCAGATACCGTCATCGCGTTTGGCAGGTCTTGTTTGTTGGCAAACACAAGAACAACTGCCTCCCTCAGCTCGTCCTCGTTCAGCATTTTCTGAAGTTCGTCGTGTGCCTCCGAGATTCTTTCTCGGTCGTTCGAGTCGACTACGAAGATAAGCCCTTGTGTGTTCTGGAAATACTGCAATTTGGTTAGTATCACAGTGTGAGGGGATGAAAAGGGTGACACACATGTCTCCAGAGTGGCCTGATTTTGTCCTGGCCGCCGACATCCCACACGGTGAAGTTGATGTTCTTGTATTCCACGGTCTCGACGTTGAACCCGATTGTTGGGATGGTGGTCACAATTTCGCCCAGTTTGAGTTTGTACAGGATGGTGGTTTTGCCTGCGGCGTCGAGCCCAACCATAAGAATCCTCATGTCCTTCCTCCCTAGCCCGGAAAACAACTTGGCAAACACTGATCCCATTTCGTTTGCTGTCTTGTTTGTTCTTTCTTAGTTGTGTTGTTTTTCTTTTTTATTTGTTTTGTTTTTTGTTGCATCTCCTCGTTAAAAGTGATGGACGAACAACGAAGTGCCCACGTTGTCATTTTTTTTCTCCTTTCCCCACTTCCGTGAATGCAATAGTGCGGATTTCATGATTGGCGGTCTGGGTTTTTTTTATTCCGTCAAATGGCCGTGTTCTGTTATCTTTGTGAAGGAGTTGCGCAAAACGCAAACTCCTACTAAACAAATTCCACTGCTGATATCGTGGTCTCAGACTTGAGTGCAAAGTCAGAAGCCACAACAGCACACCAGTCCTTCCTGATCAACGGTGTGCACAGTTAGGTATGTATGAGTTCGATTCCAGGCTGACCACTCGCAGAAAAGGGTGCCCGCAGAACAACGGCAGTTATGGGTTACGACCCATAATCGTCCAACGAAATATTGTCTCCGTTGTCCGCCCCCTTACCGGAACTCGAATCTCAAACTTACCTAGTACTCACAGGCACTGATCAACAAGGGTGCCTTGTGTATCAACACCTTTTCTCTTGCACTCTGGGCAGAGGTGGGGATATCTAGTACACTATTTTTGGAGCGGGGTCTGCGAAATGCGCAACCCCACACGAAACAAAAAACGAAGAAAATTCCATTCTTGTGTTGACACTGTGTGGCATTAGCAGTGCAAGGTGTGGCATTAATGCCCGGCATAGATAGTGTTTCTGAGCTTAATTCTCTATAAAGGAAATGAGAAGAGGTGATGTCAATAGTTTCTACAAACAGCTTTAGAGAGCCAGGGGTGTTTCAAAGTCGTCTTTGCATCAGGCCTTGAAGCAAGAGGTACCAGTAAGGAGAAGATGAAGGCAGTTGCTTTTTGGTGTTGTTTAAGGTGATTTAATATTTGGAGAATACCTGCTGGTGATCTAACACCCTTGGGTGGTTTATTGATGTTGAATGCCCGCACATTTCTGTTTATCTCTTCCACGGTTGTCCCTTCGAAAGGTTCAGCCCTAAACAACCTGTGTGGCAAGAAATTAACTTTGAACGAACTTGGAGATGGCCATACAGATTGTATGTAATAACACCAAGCGCCCAAAGGTCCGCCTTTAAATCGTATTGCCCACCTAACACCTCCGGTGCTAAAATTTATTAGAATTTATTGATGGTGAAGAGGTTAGTACCCATATAACCAGGGGTTCCACATAAAGTGGTAAGCCAATCAAGTTGAAGAATCTTGGACATTTCGAAGTCCTACAGAACAAGTTACAGTAGCTCCTCTAAGTGTGGGTGGAAACCGCAATTTTCACTATCTTGTAATCTTCAGACAGTAGAACATTAGCCGGCTGCAATAAAGTGAGAATGATACGCGATGAGGGCAGGGAAGTAAAGTAGAACCTTCATATCCCTGGGTTTTTTAAATAAGCGTTCGGGTGAAGAATTTATGTATCGTTGCTGTTAAATTAGCTTGTAAGCAACCTGTGGGCAATATTGCAGGAGTGCAAGAATGAAAGCCCAGCGACTAATTGAAATACTATCTCTGCAGCAATGTCTTCCTCTATGTCAGTATTCACACGGATGAAGTGGTAAAGATCACCCCCAGCACAGCTGCAGTAGTTATTACTAATGCATCAAGGGCGAAATGACGCACTATTCCGTTATTAAACAAATTGCTTCCGGGTTCCATCCTACATCCAGTAGCTCTAGTAAATTTTTGTGCCTCTTTCCTTCGGCAGGTGATACAATATGTTGAAGTGATGCGGATGATATTTTGATAATTTTTGCCACAAATATATGATTGTTGTGTGTTACTTTGTAAACAGAACTACAGGCGCTGGGGCTGTTGACATCAAAAGTAAGAAAAGAAAATGACCATAAAGAAAGAAAGAACAAGCACAAGCACCGTAAGGGCGATAAACAGTCAGTTCTGACATTGGCGCGGTACTCTTTGTTATTAACAATTATATGCAAGATGCCACTCGGTTCCTCTTTCCAGGAGTGAGAGGGGAAGGTGTGGAAAGAGCTGCACCTCATACCATACATGTGCAACGCAGTGGCAGCAGCCATTTCTCCTATTTGGCGAGGTGAAGCCGCTGAGTGGGTTGTGCGACAACAACGTTCGGTGCGACGGTGTGTCAAGTGCTGCTCCAAACGGGGTGTCGATTCTGGGAATGTTTTGGAGATTATCTTGTCGGACCCAAGTTGCCAAGTGGCTGGTCGAATTTCGGACAAGTTGTGGCCGCGAAAAATTGTTAAAAAAAAAGACTTGACAACAATAAGACTGGGGGTTGTGTGCTATCACTTTCTTTTGGGCATTTTGATTCTCTTTTTGCCCATAGTCAATGATGGTCTTGGGGCGGGTTTCTTGGCATCACGTTTGGCCCGTCTTCTAGTTATGGCAGCAAGCCGTGCTTCCTTCTTTTTCTTTTCCTTCTCTTCTTCTATCTCAGCTCGCTCCTTCACTGCTTTCTTGCCAGTTATTTGTTCTGCTTGGGTTTCCCATCGCTGCTTTTGCTGATCATCCATGCCTCTCCACAAATCGGAGATTTTTTTAGCCAGGGCAACAGGTCCAATGGACGGGAATTGCGCCTTCATTCCATCCCTGATGAGAAGGTTAACAATGATAAAAACACTCGTGCATAATCACCTCACTTCCTGAGAGAACAGAATAAACGGGGTAATGGGCCCAGATATGCGCAGTTTCTTGGCTTTCTATACAAAGGGTGAGTGCAGATGACTCTACAAGCCTGAATCACTAACCCTAGCAGCCGGTGGGGGTTGGGATTCTTCCCGTTTTCTGCGTTTCTCCGCTTTGTCTCTCTCGGGATCCCTCTCTCTGTATGCTGATCCTTTTGGTTTCTCCAGAAAGTTCACCAACTTCTTAACAAGATCGCCCTTGGAGCCCTCTGCGCTGATCCCTAGCACTGTACACATATCCTGTAAACGTGAAGTACAACAGGCTTTCAGGCTCGTTTCCACGGATTCTTTCGTCATCTCAGCCCCATATACAAGGCCACTGAATCCAAGAAGATTAGCCTACAACAAAATTGAACCCCTGTAAGGGAGAATTTAGCAAAGATACCTTTATACTAGTTTTCCTGGTTATTTTCCCGATTGCAATTCGATGTAGGGCAAGGAGTGTTGGATCCCTATCCTCTCGTTCCTTGAATTGCTTGATAACTGTAGGTGACACCAGAAAGTCTCAAAGTTAGTCAGAAATGTGGAACTGGGTAAATAACCAGCGTGAATAAGCTTCAGTTTCCTGCCATCACCCTTTTGAATTTCAGTAGGGTGTTTACGGAATGCCGTGCAAGTGTAACTCGTTAATGTAATCTTTGGACGGGCAGATTTCGTTTTTTTTGGCGAGCCTTTTCCTCTGTAAGAAAACCGTAAGACACAAAGAAAACAACCAACAAATGGAACCCACAAAGGACACCAAAAGGACACCAATACAAGGAGCATCCCATAACCTTCTCTGTGGAATCACACAACACCAGCACCACTACCACCAAAAAAAAAAAAAAAAAAAAAAAAGAAAAAAAGAAACCCACGATTTACGGATTTCGCGCTCCACCAGGCGTTCCTTTTCCGCTGTGGTGTCGACGCTGCGCCGCTTCCTGCCCGCCTCCCTCCTCGTGGCCTCCTCCCCGGCCGACGAGTCGGCGTCGCTCATGTCCGCGACCGCCTGGGCCCGGGCCCCCCCGCGCCTCTGGCTGCTCTTGTTCTTGTTCTTGGCGCTGCCGTTGTTGATGTCGGCGGATGCCGACGTGGCTGCTTTGCCCTTGCCCTTGGCTTTGCCCCCTCTCCCAGACATGCACCACGGCGCGTTTTAATTAATATCTACACGCAACTGTGCCCGAAACGAAGGCGAATCTTCAAGGTGTGCATCCGGCCAAGCATCCTACTGGTACACACCTCAAGTTTCCTCATGTTACCCACACCCTCTGATCGTCAGAGGGACTTACACACCTGCCTAGTCAGAGAGGGATCTTCTTCCCGGAACCGATCATCAGCCAGTTTCAGGGAACTCGTCATCGACACGGATGGCAACGTTCACTACGGGAGTGGCTCCCGTAAAATCAACGGCGGGATCTGCGTCGTGCGTAGTTGGTGGTGGTGGAGGCGGTGCGGGCGTCGGTAGTAGCGGTGGCAGCACGGGCGTGGCGTGCGTCGATCACCACGACGGCAGCAGCGCGTGTAGTGACGCCTCTGCGCTGGATTCACCCCCTTACGCTCTGCACACTTATGCTCAGAAGAATAACTTGCAGAAGATACTCGCCTGCATCACTAGGGGTGACAACTTGAACACTGTAAAAAAAAAATTTTTTTTTTTTTTTTTTTTGTCCCCTTTCGTCTTCTTCTTATTCTTATTGTGCTTCTCTTCTTGAATTAACATCAAGTAGCAGGTGTGCAAATGCAATTTGGTTATTGAAACCTAACTGTGGTTACAGCTGGTATCACTTATTCTGTTTATTCATCCCTCCTTACTTGCTGAGTCTAACTTTCCTCCTTCTACTGTAACTCATTTTTTCCCTGTGTAGCCTGTGTGTACCTCACTTTACTCCCATATTCCTTTTCACTATCCATCAGGATGTGAGTCATCATATTCTCTATATTCCTCTATTTAACTTCTTTCTTCTCTTTTTTCTTCATTCTCCATCTATTGGGACAACTTTAGCAAGTAAGCAAGTTTTTTTTCCCTGGAAAAAACATTTCTAACTTCGGTAGTGGGTATTCACAACACTCTTTCCACAAAAAAAAAGTCAAACAAAAACCAAGAATACAAAATTGACAATCATTTGACACCAAAATAATTTGCTCCCACACTTTTTGTGTAGTTCAAGGTCATTTCTCTAAATTTCTTTTTCAATCTAACTCTTTTTTAGAATGTAGGCCTTTCAAACTCCTTCTTCATCTTAATCCCTCTCTAGGGGGTATGCTTCAAGTTTTCTGTTATTAATACATCATGAATAAACCTATCTATCTGTGTTTTGGAACTGATTTCATATTTTTCCATTTACCCTGGTTTTGTGCAGCCGGTATTTTCTCTTCTCCTTGCTTCTTCTCACCACAGTGCAGAGAGTATGTTCCTTCTTCCAATTTTACTTTCAATGATACAAATTCTTTCTTTGTTCCACACCAATACACTCTGTAGATGGTATAATCCCTTATCATTGTCTTCAATAACACAATTACAGGACACTCCCCTGCATATTGCTTGTCGCTTAAATCATTTTGAAATATCTCAGTTCCTTATTCAACATGGAGCTGACCAATCTCTCAAGAACAGTGCAGGCAGAACGCCTTTATCCTGTGCTAACAAGAAACTACAACAAATGCTGATTGGTAAGTTGGAAATAATCACCAGTCACTCAATGTGTTCACCAGATAATTTGTCATCTTCCTCTAAACTCCAGTTGGAAGAGGTATGTCATTTCTTTCCCCTCCCCTACTAAGATCTGCAGAGTAAAGTGTCAAGCAGTGAATCTGGATCTATGGTGGAATCTTTTGCATCCATTTCAGTTGATACTGAGCCAAGATTAGCTACCTCTTTAGGGACTTCTCCACAAGCAATACCTGGAATAGCACACTATGACTCACCACATTCTTCTCCAATCACAATTCCCACTCTTCACAACATTGAGATAAAGCCAAATCTATCCTCTGAAGTGCCCGTTACACATACTGCCCCAAACGATCCTACAATTCCTGCTACTCCCCAAGAACATTGCTCCCCCCAAGATATTCCACTCACGTCCACACCAGTTGAAGAGCCCATCAAAAAATCTGTGGTCCGTTTTGTATTCCACACAGCAACTTTTTTTTTTTCCTCATTGACCTTCGTCAATATCAGAATGAATTTGGACGAACCCTTGCACAGGCAGTAATCCCAGGCTCCACTATGCCATATGTAATAAGCAAATGCATTGAGTATTTAAGCAAAGATACAGTCAACCGAGATGAGCTTTTCTCCATGGACACAACCCACCCTGACGTTCAAAGGCTTAAAGTGGCTTTGGAAGAATTTGATTCAACAAGTGCAATGCCTTCACCGATAGATGCTGTTACCACTCCACAAGTAATGGCGCAGATTTCTGGTTATCCACTGATTTGGCATATAGATTGTAGCTGCTGTTCTTATATTATACTTAAAAATGTTGCCGCACCCACTTGTGCCACCAAGTTACTTCCATACAGGTTCCTTCCCTCTTTGAAGAGAATTGAAACAACGTTCTTACAACCTTAGCATTGCGGATAGCTTGTATACCACATACAGCACACAGATCCCACCAAGCTCGCATTCTTATTATCAAGCTGCCTCCAATTCCTCGGAGTATCATATGTAAACTGTGTGCATTTTTGTCTGCAACAGGGATACAACTCGATACCCTTGTTTCTGTATTCATGCCCTTCTTCCTCCGTCCTCCATCCCATTCACAATCTGGAGCTTCTGCTCCATCACCCGCACCGCAAAATCCCACACTGCAACGAGATGCTGCGAATATGTTTGTACGGCTCCTTATAGAAAATGCCGAATTTATGAACCTATCCGCTGAAATCCCTGAAGCGACTCAGGAGGGCTCAATGGAGTCTTTTTTCCTAAAGGGAAAGGCAACTCAAGACCAACGAGGCAAGTTGTTGTACTTCGGGAGTGGCAATGTGTCCTCACCTGTCTTCCTCTCAGGTAACGACGTACTGTTGGAATTCAACAAGGGAGATAAAATTCATCTTGTATCTGTGTACAAGGAAGGTTGGATCGAGGGAATTCTAGGCAAGGAAAAAGGGCTTGTCCCTGCATCTCAAATTGTAATTCTGGCAGTCTCCGACACGCACCCACTCCCTGGAGTGCCAGGAGCTACCCCATATAATGAGGTTGCTTTTAGGGTCTACCCAGTCCTCTCTATATCATCTTACTAAAACACCAGGTCACTCCAAAGTCCAGTTCTGAAACAGTTTCCAACAACACACCGGTAATTAGAAATATTTTAAACTTTCTCTAAATCTTCTTTTCTCTGCAAGACCCCATCTACACCTGCCGTCAAGGTTGTTGAAGAGGTAACATTGATTTATAAATGTATTAACATCTTTCTAATGTATATTCAGGATAAGAAAAAGCATGTAATTCACCGAACCCTATGTGTAACTTTGACGTGTTACTAATAAAAATTTCAAGGGATTCCTATATGCAGCCAAAAAAAGACTTCACCTTTCTTCTGTACATGGTGCCATCAATTTAGAACTCATTTTTATTGATTTTCACAGGGAAAGAAAGACAAACCGGAATCGACAACACCTGCTCTTATTATTCCACCTGTCACACCACTTGGCTCTGTAACACCAACGACTGCTTCTAATGGAACGGCGGCAGCAAGTGCAAGCCCCCCTTCTGCACACCCCGATTTGGCAACCCTTCCGTCTGGGTGGAAGCTTGGGTTTGATAAAGTGTCTGGAAAATATTATTATGTAAATGTACATACAAGGAAGTCACAGGTTCTTTTTCTCCTTCCTCCTGTATCCTAATTCTACACAGTGGAAAAAACCTGATGCCCCAGCTTTGCCCGCAACTTCGACAGATCCCCCAGCACAAACCACCGAACCACAATCTTCATCACGACCTCAACACACACCACAATCAACTCAACCAACACCACAACCTCCACAACTCCTCCAACAACATCACCAGCTTGCCCAACAACCTCCTCAACTCACTCAACAGCAACTCTTGTATCAACAAATGCAGTTTGCTCAAGGAGGGATTGGACCTATGATGGGAATGCAAGCAATGGGTGGACTACAGCCTAATATCATGATGCAGCCAGGAGTCTTGGGGGGTGTGCAATTGGGAATGCAAGGAGGACTTACCACAGTATTTCCGGTTGGGGAGACAAATGTAGACCAAGCTTTACAAGAGAAAATTATTGCACTGCATGAGGCCGAACTAGAATTAGAAAAAAAACAAGTATTCCATTTATGAGACTGCAAAAAATGATACATGCACAGGAAGAATTGAAGAGGAAAGAGCGCCATTTGGAAGCCCAAAGGTGACAGACAATATAATAATAATCTTTAATCTGACCACCTGACTGAAACCACAAAGACGTCTTGATCATCTTAAGAACGAACGTCCAAACTGGCAGATCGACTTCAGCGAATTAGAGCTCCAGGACCAAATTGGGGAAGGTGGTTTTGGACGGGTATGCCCAACTTGGCCATACAATCAAACTAAGTTGTGGAAAAGGTATTCAGAGGTCGTTGGAGAGGCACAGAGGTTGCTGTCAAGACTCTAAAGGGTGGAGACACCGCGTCCCCCCAAGAGATTGCAATATTCTCGAAGGAAGTAAGCATCCTGCGCTCTCTTCATCACCCACAGCTCGTTCTATTCCTTGGCGCATCTATAGCCCCGGTTCTTGCTATGGTGAGACTTCAATACTTTTATTGTCGTTGATAGTCCCAAACAGGTTTCCGAGTTCATGGTTGGTGGTAGCCTCTTTGACTTGTTGTATGTTCTTGAACGAAAGTTCTTATTTAATCAATATTGGTTACATAGATACAAGAAAAGGATAATTCCGTCACCTCAACAGCGCCAAACTTTTGCACTCGATATGGCCAAAGCAATGGCTTATCTCCACAACAGTAAACCCCCCATCATCCATAGAGACTTGAAAAGTGCCAGTACGTTTTGACAGGTCACAAACGCGTTAACTTAACCAAGTACAGACATTCTCCTGGATGAAAAAGGTGAACATTGCAAGGTATGCGATGTTGGCTTAGCACGGGTTAAGTCTGAAAATGCTGTTCTCACTGGAGCTGTTGGCACTTTTGCTGTATCTCACCCAGCCTTTCACAATTATTTGATTGAATGATCTCTTTATTCACTTTGGGGCATGTGCAGTGGATGCCACCCGAAATGATTGGTGGTCAGGAGTATGATGAAAGGGCTGATGTATACAGTTATGGCCTTATACTCTATGAGCTGGTCAGCGGCAAAGTACCTTTCTCTGGACTCACTAAAGAGCAAGTATGATTCCTGTTCCCCAAATTAGCAACTAATTAGCTGCCTTTAGATAACCCAGAAAATACTTGTGTCTGACGAGAGACCCCCGCTTCCATCTGGGGTAGTTTCCCCGAATTCTTAATCGCCAGCTTCATTCTTACCACTTCAATAGCTCACTGCCAAATGGAGAGACCTTATCACAGCATGCTGGGCCACCAAGATGGCCCTCAGGCCACCCTTTATTGCCACCATTGACCTACTACCAACAATCAACTCCAAAACATAATAAGCACAAACCACCACCACCTTCTTAAATGTAACCCAACAACGGTGGTGCCCCAGACAAACACCACTACAAACACCCACCCAATTGTGTTTTTGGCACTTCCCTAACACTGTTTGTTCCTCTAATGACCAATTGTTTTATTCGGATCACCAAACATTCCAACTAACAATCAAAAAACAAATAAAAATAAAGATAAAAACAAAGAACTTACCCTCAAAGGGTGTCGGTCCCAATCGCTGTGGTTGGTATCAATTTAGTCGTGATTCCACTTTGTAACATCATTGGCTCCACATGAAGAGGAGTATCATACGAGTTGTTACAAAGTATCAATTCGCAGCGCCATCCGATGGTGAGGGTAATTTTTCTCCCTTGGTATGTGTGATTGCCATCAGGAGTTTCCTGTGAGGAGGCTTATGGGACGCTCAATTTCTGATTCATCCTGGAGTTAGGGGAAATCAATCTGAGGTTTTTCCCTGCCCCCATCAATCACAAGTTCAGTTCGATGTACTGGCCGTTGTTCGCCGTGTTCTCCCTGCTAAGTGTGTTTAATGGGGACTCGCTCGCCCGCGATTGTGGGTTGAACATCCAGGCCCATTACTATGACTACGACTCCAATGTATGTTGTTGTTCTGTTGGATGGATAGGGTTCTAATAGTTTTATTTGTGGGAATGGTCACTCAGGAGGTTGTGGGTGACGTCATAGTCTGTGGAGAGGTGCAGGAACCTTTCTTGGCCACAGTGAACCACTATGAGAGAAAACCTTCTTTTGTGTCTGCTGGAGTACAGAATGTGACAATGACTTGGTGGTGGAACAGCAGCTCAATTGGTCACTCAAATGTAAGCTATAGCATGTTTGCCTCACTTGGAATCACGGAAGCTGCTGGGACAGTTGATGGCCAGAATGTTGGGGCCACAGAATTCACCCTGGATGCGCCGGGAACCGGAGTAATTTCGAGTGATCCCTCCTCGTTTGTACTCTCTCTTGTTTGTGATGCTGCTTTCACTGCATCTGTGGATCTGTATCTTGCCTTGACCGGCTTGGAATTCAATCAGGACTCATTCAACGCAAGCATACTGAGTGCCTCTCTCGCCTGGGAATGTGCTTTGCCAGGGTGTTCCTCTCACTGTGGAGACCACGGTGGCGTTTGCGAATATCTCCTTGGGGAATGTTTATGCAATGGCACTTGGACCGGTACATACTGTGCTATCCAATTTGAACTTGCGAAAATTGAAATATGTCCTCAGGAACAATTAGTTGCTTCATACTTCATACCGTTAATGCTCTTTTGCCTTCTCTTTTTACTTACACTATTGCAGGGCTTACATAGAGGGTATACTTGCAGTTAACTATGCCTGGTATGGAGTTCTTGATTTAACTTGGCATTATCATCCCGAGTGGCGGTTTCTCTCAACTTGGACAACTTCTGCACTGGCTGAAAACGACCCAGGAAGAGATAGCGATATTAGTGCATCAAACAGGACTGCAAATATGTTTCTCTGGCCAGGTCTGTATCAAGTTGATGTATCCTCTGGTATGCCTTGATATTCGTGCTGTGAATAACTAATACTCGTGAATCAGATTCTCTGTCGTATTCTTTGTTTTCTATTCCGTTTATAATTAAGGGTTAGTTTCTTTCGTTCCATTTCCCGGATTTATGGGTCACAGATTGGGGCAGCTGCGGATTCACAGACATTGAGTGCGGAGAGGACAAAACAAATACCTGCCACTCGGAACTCGGATATGGGGAGTGTAACGTAGATACTTCAACCTGCTCTTGTCTGGACTCCCATTTCTGGTTTGACTGCTCCCGCGGTTGCAGCGGGTTTCATGAAGTATTCAATTCTAGTGGTGTTCTCCAGAGTGACAATCCACTTCCCGAACACGAGCAGTCCCGCACATACATACCTTCCACATCTTGTATCTGGATGATCACTCCCCCAGGAGATTTTTGGACCATTGATTTGGACTTCCTTTCTTTCTCAGTTGACTACTCTGACAGCTTATCTATATATCGTATCGAACCTGATGCAGAAATTAACTCAGTTTCCAACTTACCCCCTGATGGATTGATTACGTCTCTCAGTGGACTGAATGCTACTCCCCTGAGCATACGATCTAAAAGAATTGCACTTGTTCTGCAGGCTGATTACGCCACTGCAGGAACGGGTTTTGTTGTTCAATACAAAACTAGTCGAAGGGAAATGCCAATATTGGGACGAGTATTTACTGCCATAATGGGCATTGTAGTGCTTGCACTAGTGTGTACGGCGGTCACTATCTTCTCATGGTGCTGGCTTAAACAGAAACGGGCCAAAAAGTTATCTGCCTTAAATGAACCTGCCCAGTTCACCCCTCCCAACGAATTTGAAGGCCTACATTTTGATGAGGCTGAAGTACAAGGATTACTTAAAGAGTACAATGTGGAAGTAAACCACACTGTGTTGGCGTTTGGAAACTCTTCAAAAGTAAAAACACCTATTCTGGAATGGAAAGAGGATAGAATTACACTCTCCGCAAAAAAAAAGCCTATATCATTTATCTTCAGTGTACCTGATATTCCGGACACAGTACAATTCGACATCAGACCAGGCCGAGGCGTTATAAATCCTGGAAGTGCAATCACAGTCAGCATTAAAGTTTGCCTTATGTATACCACCCATTTCACTTTACCAATCAAACTTGATGTTCTGGACAACATCGGTATAACAATGGGCAAACCTATACTGTTTGATGTCAACCTTGATGGGGCATTATCTACAAGGCTTGATCCCGCTGAGATAAAGCTGGATCCAGGTGATTTTTTTGGTGTCCTCTTTTTTCTGACAGTTGCATACAGCTCCAATAGCATCTGGAGCCTTTGGGTCAGTTTACAAAGGTCGATACAGGGCACAAATTATTGCTGTAAAGGTTTTGAAAAACCAAGGTGACCTTCAGGAGTGTGAAAGGAATGAATTCGTCAATGAGTGTGATGTCATGGCTGGACTTCACCACCCTTATATTGTGGTAAGCGCTTGTTTACTCCCTAATTCAAGCTGATATTCACAGGGCTACATAGGCGCTTGTTATGTACCAGGTTTGATTTCTCAATACTCTTCCTAGTTTAGAATACCTTGAAGGAAAACTTTGTATTTGCACCGAACTTATTCCCAATGGAAACTTGGGCAAGTTTCTCACGTCCGGAGTTGATATCCCGTATTCTCTCCTGCTTAAATTTGCCACCAACATTGCAGAAGCGGTGGCTTATCTTCATAGCAACAATTTCATTTACCGTGATTTAGTACCTTTCAGTCGTACAAATGATTATCTAACACTCCCAAGAAATGCTCAAACGTGCTTGTTGTATCAACACTGCCGGAAGCTCAAGTGACGTGCAAGCTTTGTGGTATGTACCACTTAAAGGTTTTTGGTAACTAAGAAAGCAAAAGACTTTGGAACAGCAAGGCATATAGATGATCCTGAAATCGTGCGTAAGTACACAAATCGAGCCGGCACCTTGATTTACATGGTAGTTTAACATTCTTCCAACACACCATGATAACCCCCCCACAAAAAAAAGGCCCCAGAGTATTTTACCACGAAAATGTACAATACAAAGGTACACAGCCTCCCACATAAAAAACCCATCCCCTTGGATTCAAGGAACTTTTAGGTGGACGTATATAGCATGGGCTCATGTCTTCACCAAATGTGGACACATGAAGAGCCCTGGACTGACACTGTAGTTTGGGAAATTCCACAGAAAGTGTCGTCTGGCATGCGTCCCATAATACCAGATGACTGCCCTGAGCAGTACGCGGATCTCATCAGGCAATGCTGGGACGAGAACCCCAACCACAGGCCCGAGTTCTTCAAGATCGTGTCAGTGTTGAAGTCTATGCTGGCAGATTTGGACGAGACACAAGAGAGCAAGGAATCCCATCATCACATACACAGGCACCGGCACAGGCACCGACACAACAAAAACAAGCGCAGGTCAAGTTCGCACCACCGGCATCATGGGAACGGACACCACAAGCACAAAGATGAGCACAGGCACAAGCCTCGACCAAAACCAGACGAAATAGAGATGGAAAGCCTCAGTTCCAGCAGTGACCCGGAAAATTCAGACCACAATTCCAGCTAGATAGTGTACAACACTACTTGTTTCCTCAAATGCTTCAATTCACTCGAACTATGTTTGTATTTTGGCAACACAGCAAAGCAAATGCGCCCTGCAAGGCCTCCCTGCGACGTTCTGTACAGGGCAGAGATCTGTGTGGCACTTTCTCAGTGATTGCTTCCTTATGGTGAGAGCTACAAGTGGCTGTTGATGTCACACCCGCTGCTGTGGCGCTCCGTGGTATCGTGGTGGTGATGGGTCCAACTCATCCTCCTCCTCATCATGGTGCACGACAAGTCCATCGTCATTGGCAATCAGGCTCGTGTGGGGTTATTGCCACCGGACGCAGAGGTTCTTCTTCGTTCCTCTGCAGCGGTGGGCAACCGACTGCGTCACGTCCAGGGTGTCTCCGGACCTGGGATCACTACATATCTGGGTCAATGGGCGGAGGTTTTTTTTTCCTCTCAGATTCCTGGAAAAACCTCCGCCCTTTTTTTTTTGGGGTCAGTGCCTACGTTACTTTCCACACTCGGAAAGGTCTGGTCCTGCTCCTTTGTCATAGGCAATCACAATGGGCTTACTTCGGACCTTGTGGGAGCTGTAAGGTTGGTACGAAGGATTTAAAAAAAAAATAAATAAATAAATAAAAAAAAAACCAGTGATGGGGCACAACAAACCAACGGGAGCAACAACAACCACGATGAGGGGGGCTGTGACAAGTGCAACCATGGCAACGGGTGTGACTGTGGGTATCGCGGCCGTGGGGACGGGTGCAACCGCTGCGACCACGATGACGGGTGGTGCGGAAATGGGGGCAGAGATGGGTGCAGGCACAGTGACGACGGCCGTGGGTGAGGGGAACGGTGCAACGGGTGTGGGGACACGAGTG
>JAHLWZ010001150.1:0-16021 GCA_020536535.1 Pelomyxa schiedti | reverse complement strand
GTCAGTGAGGAACAATTTCAGAAAGGCTTTACCTTCAGTCTGTGGAAAACGTGAGTGGAAGAGACTGACAAGACAAGGGGCCAACCCCACATCCCAGTTGGCAAGAAGCAGGGGGCCAGGTCCCACTTAAGTCTACTTTGGAATAAGTGCTGTTCTCCATCATTCCAGGTGTCTGGCTGGCATGTTAGTAACACCAGGGAAGGCTATGTTGGGTACAAACCGAATTCCAAGTCGGTGAGGAAAAATTTCCAAAGGTGTCAGCTTAAGTCTGTGGAAAACATGAGAGAAAGAAAGAGGAAAGACAAGGGGACCTACCTCAGTTGGGAACGTGGCAGAGTGTACACGTGCAAGAGAAAAAGCAAGGGGTGTTGGTGCCAAGGTGAATTGGGTGAATGGCCGGTAAAGCCTGACATTGCATTCCATTAGTCAGTGGCATCCATTGTCCTGTTGTTGTTGAGTGGTGATAAGAAAAGGAGAGGGAATGTACCTTCGTAATAGATTGTCAGCAGGTCCGCCACCTGAACATATGTGAGCTGCAGGGGGAAAAAAAAAAAGAAGACGTCACATACCAGTGTCACTGTGCAAAGTGCTGGAAATGCAGAAAAGGGCTGTGTGCAACACTGGGGCTATGGGTCTGGGTACCTACGTATCATGGTTGAGTGGGGTGAGGATTCCAAGGGAGAGGGGAACTACTGTGGCGATGACAGGCTGTCATCTCCACAGCCAAAAAGCTTGCAACTCCACCTGGTTATCAAGTGTGAGAACTCGAAAAAGAAAAACAAAGAAGATACCTGCAGCTTTGGCTTGGTCTGTTGGAGGAGTCAGTGAGTGCAACATGAAATCGGCCCTTAGTTGCCATGAGGAAAAGGAACACAATGGTGTTGTTTTGAAACAAGACTAAAGAAAACGAAATAAATTAACAGGACAAAGACAAAACAAAGTAAAACGCGAATAAGAGGTTTTTTTTAAAAAACCGAAAATAAGACCACTACAAACCCACCACTCAACAAATGCTGTCTACATGGGTGTTGTTTTGTTGGTTCCGGCTACGGGCACCCTACGGCGTGTTGGTTTTTTTTTTTTGTTCTAGCAACTGAATCTTTTCCCGGAAATTGAAGTTTGGCGTTGGGGCTTGCGCACATGAACCTCAGAACACACAAATGGAGCCACTTGGGTGCTCTACCAGCTAGGTGGTACCAGGGAACACTGAAGAACTTTTTTCTCTTTTATTTTCAGGGTTGGGGGTGGGCACCATGCATCAGAACCTGCCAGATCTTTGCAACAAATGAGCAGAATGTTGTCTTAGTTGCGGGGTTGTAGAACTTCTTTACATTCCAACTATTTACTAAAGCCGTACCAAAGAGACCATTGAAGAACACTCTGAGCCACCATCTGTTGAATCTCAGTTGTAGATCCACCTTTTCCCGGCTAGCATTGAGCACATCACAGCAGCTATGATATCGGTTGTATTCCTCTACACAGTTAGGTATCTTGGCCTTTATGGGGTCTCCACGTCGGTGTGTGGTATGAGGTTGCACAGTCTCATTGTGCACACTGGAGAGCACATAAACCAGCTTGTGGTCTTTCCAGATTGTGGCAGCAAAACCCCCTTTGTGGTACATAGTGAGGGATGTTCCCCTTGGAGCTGTGGCAGGTATATGTTCACGCATGTGGCAAAATATATTCAGTAACCATGCTACACCATGTTTTTTTGCACCAGGCGCTCTGCAAATCATAACAGCCTTTTGCATCTTCATCATCGTCAAGTACATCAGTTTGAAACTACCATAACCTTGATCGAGGTAGAAGACCCTCTGTGGCAGATGGATTGCATCAATGATATCTCCCATCAGTGTGGTGTTGGTGCCTGCTTGCTTTGTCTTGTCTTGGGAATTTTTTGGCTTCTCCCCAGTGTTGGTGGCACTGACTTTGGCAAATACACAGACACCATACTGATCAACAGCCATCTTGATCTCAGTGCCACATCGGATGGGTTTCTTTGGAGACCGTTTTTTGCATGGATGCCTGCGCTGTTCCCCTTTAACCATCCCTTCGTCAATGTTTACATGAACTCCAGACACCCACACCTTGTTCACTCGACTTGTGAAACGCTGGAATTCTCTCTGGAGCTTGAATGCCTTGTCTGTCTTCTCTGCAGCAGAAAATTCTGTGTAGTCATCAAGATGCAAGTACTTTTTCATCTGATAGAATCGAAATCTGGTCATCCCAGAGGTCTTGACAGCTTGTTGTGCATAAAGCTTGTGATCCCAATATCCAGTGTATACACATGGTAGCCTCACTTGAGACATGAATAGAAGCACACCAAAGAACTTCTTTACTTCTGTGGAGCAGGTGGGATGCCATGCGTGAGCTAAATGCTGTTTAGCATAGAGATTAGTCTGTATGACAATCTGGTCCCACCAAGCCTCTGGCCAAAATAAGCATAGGAGTGCATATGAAGATGATGGAGAGTCGTGCTCATGCAGCCACTTGTGCCACTCAGCTTTGAGTCCACCATTCCCCTCACTTGTTGCGGTTGTATCAGGGAAAGTGGGCTCCTGTTGGTACATCGTCATGTCTTCCCATGGTGCCACAAGTATTAATTTTTGATCACTGCCATCATCCTCCACATCTTCATCCATGCCCTCTTCCAGGTCAGTGTACCCACACTCCTCATCACCCATGTCCTTTTAGTGTTTGTTTACTTGATGGCTAGTAACTTTCCTTTTATCTCCCCACACCACGTAGCTTTTAGCTGTGCAGTGCACAGCCTGCCTAAAAGAGACAAGGATACATCTAACCGACACCGATCCATCGCGATTCCTCGCGGTTCACCGCGGTTAATACGGAGTTCATCGCGATGCACCGCGATTAAATCAGCTTCCGCGATGGAACTCGATTGTCCCCGGTGATTTAGGATTTGAGCTAAAGGGTTAACAACAATATTAAACAAAATCTATTTTCATAGTGGGTATGAATGTGCCGGTGGGTGCGGTACTGACTGTGCCAATAAAAACAACCCCAGTATAGAGGGTTTATGTTGTCTTTCTGAATAGAGCCCAGATGTCTCTTTGTGATTCATACATTGCTTTGAGTTCCAACAATCTGAAAAATGTTTGCCGGAGCAGAGGAATAGATAGTAGGTGAAATACCTTGCAATAAGGGTTCCTGTGTCAGGCCGCAATGCAGGGTCACCATGGACACAGTCTCTGTACAACTGTTCGATTTCAACAGGACATGTACCTACTTCCGGTGCATCAAGGCGCGAATGCGGTAATGTGGGCCGCGATCCCTGTAAAGGAATCAGAGTAATAAGAGTTGAATGTTTATTGCCTTTTGTGCTTCAATGAGTATCATGAAGTCCATGTTGGAGGGGAAGTGGAATTCACTGTACCACGGCCGGCTGTAAACACCCTCAACGCAGCGCTTGATTACCTCCCAGAATGTGATGCCGATGCTGTAAACGTCACTGTGGACATACTTGGAGTTAGTCCGAGGAAAATTGCCGGCTGTGAAGAAGCTAAATACCTTTTGGTGGTGTACGTGCTGACGGGTCTGTCAATATCGGTGGCAAGCTCGGGGGCACAATATGGGAAGGTTCCTCTCATTTCCCTCAGGGTGGCCATTTGATTACTGGTTGTGTTGAACCGGCTCAGTCCTTGGTGGTGTGAGAGTGGTAAAGACAAAGCATTCATGGAACGCACCAAAGTCACAAATTTTGCAGTCCCAAGAGGAGGTTACCTTGGGTGTGTGAGATAAAGCCAAGAGAAGCGTAATATACATACCAATACATTCAAACTTTTAAAATCTCTGTGCAAAATTTCCGGAGTAAATGTGTGCAAAAAATGCATCCCTTGGACCATCTGAGAGGAATGTAAAGATATTACTAAGAGTGTGGTGATGAACGACCTCAATGGAAAACTTGAATACTCGATCCCAGTTAATATCATATCGGGGTTTCGACAATACATCAAATAAATCTGATGATAAACGAGTCAGTGAAAAACCGTGTTCTACTGGAGAGAGAGGGAAAATATACTTCCTCTGGAACAATATTCCATGATAATGCACAAATTGGGTTCAATGCAGGCGCCAATAAAAGTTACAATATTTGGGTGATGCAACACACTTTCAAATCATTAACACACAGGAAATGGCCATCTAAGAGGGGCTTTACCACATGATTTCAAATTCTTTTCTGAATTCTTCAACTTCGGCTTCATCTTCCCATTCCTTGAGTACTTTTACAGCAACTTCATTTCCCTTGTACAGAGCCCTATACACTTTTCCCGATGTTCCAGAACCCACCAGTTCTTTGGATTTCCCAACGGATCCGGTAAATTCGAAATCATTGCGTTCAATTATACAGTCAATTGGGGACACAGGTGGTGCGGATGCCGTGCTACATAGAAGGCAATTAATTAAATTAAATTTGAGGAAAGGGGTCGACCTTGGAGTAATTAATGCGGCTGTGGACATTCTAAGAAATGATGAGTCCCCCACAATGTACAACATGAGATGCACACAAACCTTGAGAGAAGAAGACCGGTTTTGGATGAGAAACATACTGATGCAATTCTTTTGGGGGTGTCAGGTGGGCTCGTGGGCTCCATTTGTTGCGCCGCCAATTTTTCAGCTGAAAATATATACACATTACTTAACAATTGTGCTAGCGTTTCTGCATGCCTTTCAATTTTTCAACTTTTCCTAAAATGAGGATTTTGTGTCCTGGTTTATCGATACCCATTGCATCCAAAACTGCGGCATCAAGATGGATAGCCGACTCGAGGTAGACATTTTCCGAAAGAAACTTGTTTGAAGGTGAGTGCCTATGTGCGTCATGAAGAATTTGTGTACCTTTTTCCGGTAGAGTCTAAAAATGTCAGGGTCTATTGATTGTAGCCATGTATATAGTTCTTCAAGAAGAATTAGAGAAGAAAAAAAGGCGGCAATTGTAAAACCGGAAACTTTGTGTAACCGTGTGGCAATAGTGGTTTGTTTGGCAGCCACAGCAATTTCATAAGGTGTTTTCGCATCTTTACCCTTTTGAACCAGTAAGCCACTATTACAGCGATAAAAGGGGAGTGTACTTTTCCATGTATATCAGCACCTTCCATAATTAATAATGATACAAGGTCATCTCTATTTAATCGTACAGCAAAGTGAAGAGGGCCTTCACCATTTCCGTTGCAGGTGTTGATATCGGCTCCGGCCTTCAGGAAAGTATTAACTCGTTCTCGTTTTGTAGTAGGGGATGGCTTACTTCTAAAAGCAACCTAACCATCATCAGCCTGACAAATTTGTTGAAACATGACTTATGCAGAGGTGTTTCTCCAAATCTGTACCACATTTAAAATGGAGAAATGGCCTTCCTGAAGAAACTGACCTGTTAACAGCATTAACGTCGGCTCCCATTTCCAGGAACTTTGCAAACACTTCCTTCTTATGGTGAAAATAAAGCCAACTGCATGATTTTGCATACATCACACTTTGGTGATCTGAATTTTTCGCAGAAGTAGTGTAGTGGGGTATTCATATCGAGATTTTGAAGTCTTACATTGATGCCTGGGGAACAGTTGGTTAGATGAGGTTTTCCCTGGAGTGCTGGGATGGCCTGCCTGGAATTCTAAGGAGTTGTGATACGATTTGCTCGTCACTTACTTGAACAGCGTGGTGTAAAACTGAATAACCTTGTTTGTCCTGAAAGAAACAAGAGAAATTAATTGGAGAAAAAGGGATTGCGAAGCTCGAACCTGCAAGTTTATATCAAGTCTATGGGTGGTATAGAATTTAAGTAATTCCGCAACAATTGGAGTGTTATTGAGGTAGCAGGCACTAACTAGTGGTAACTTTTTGTTTTGTCAGGCAAAAGAGTACTATAATTTAGGTGTTGTGTTATATATAACACGAGCATACTTGTTCGCTCTGATTAGGTGTGAGTATTTCCTGTTTTGCTCTTGATTTGGAGAGACGGTCCCTCACCTGGACATAACAAACAAATGAGTGATTTGCAAGGGTCATTGAATGTGAGCTTTTGCAAAAGAGGTCAACAACAACGCACCGCAGTCAAGTCGCCCCCGGCAATTGCACGATATAGTTTAGTGCTTGGTTTCTCCCCACTGTTGTTCAGCCACAATAGAAACTGTTTGGTTTTTTTTTTTGTTTTTTTTTTCCCCCTCTTAGCTACTGCTACAACGTATAATTTAAATCTGGTAGTGTTTGTGGGATACTCTTGGTTTTTTTCTGCCGGGGTCGCTCGCGCTCATTGATTCGCGTGTCGATGTTTCGAAAGGAAAAAACTTTTTTGAAGTTTTGATGATTCCGGGAATCTCGGTACGGGAAAAAAAAGAGTCGATAATGGCGTGTCAAACAACAAACTCAACAAGCTTCAAAAGATATTTGTTATCTCTAGTCTATTTCAATGGGGTTGTTGGAGTCACCTGTTCCTATGATTGTTGTTCTGTTTGGTAGTGCTTGTGAGGGTGGAGGTGTAAAAGGGAGGGGTGACATGTCCATGAAAAACGGTGCAGGTGTGTGGGTGGTGGTGACGCCTGCTTGTTGTTGCTGTTGGAGCTGCGGTAGTTGTGGTTGTGTAGGCTGGAGTGCCTGTTGTGTATATGATTCCGCATCGGCATCGGCACCCTCTGTGCTAGCTGTATGCGTGGTTAGGGATACCGGAATAACTTAAAGTCATACCGGTGGAACAACTGGAGATCACAGGAGTTCCGTCAAGGTTTATAGTGACACTGCTTGTTTCTTCATTTGGGATTTGTTTCAGGATGCCGCAGAACCATTCATCAATTACTAAATCCTGAAAGACCTGTTAGTCAAGAAGGGACAATTGAAAATTCGACCTGAAAGGGACATGGCTTGTCACAGACCGCACACATCCACGTTCGTGATTGGTTGCAGAATTCTAGGAACCCATTCGCATCCATGCACTGTGCATGCAAACAGTTGATACCCTTAACGGGAACGGCAATTCGTCCTCGCGTCAATGCACATTTGAGAGAGACTTGAAAATTGAGTTCCAGGCAATCGTCATCACTTTTGCTGCGTGCTGCAAACATATTTCTTCTCGGGATTAATGCCATGACCTGGCCTTATTGTAAGTGGTGTAGGAAAAAGAGGGAACCAACTCTCTCAACAGGTCTTGGTATAACTAATTGTATAACACATGCTATGCTCGTTTCCTGCCACGGGTCAGGAAGACTGTACCGGCATATGAACAAATTTCTGCCTCGATGAACATGATTGGTGATGTCAATTACTGGCTGGCAGGTGAATATTTGCCTCGGTGTTTTGCTTTTCGGCTGACCTTTCTTTAAAGCATAAGAACTGAGAATAATAGGAGCCGGACAACCCGTGGCGGGATAATAAAACCGTTTATCAGAATCGACTGGCACCATTGGGGGTTGATATCGAATCCAGTCAGGGTATTGAATAATCTAAGGTGGACAAAACAGCCTCGTGCAATCATGCTGGTGTGTTCCGGAGAAAATTCCACCTCCAAAAGCATTAGTCAACAAAATGCGCAGGTGATATTTTGACATACAAAATTGCCGTAATGAGAACCTCCAGTGAAGTTTGTAACTTGAAGAACCTCTTCCCAGAAAGGGTCTTGTCTGTGGCATGTCAGTTGAAGTTGAGAGTAAGAACACACACGTCCTTAAAAACAGTGAGCTCTGGAATGTTTTTTTTTCAGACGAGGAATACGACTGTTGAAGAGGGTAAGGGACAAGGGTGAATTGGTTCGCTGAACTGGGGTTTGGATTTGCATTTAGAACGCTCATATGATTTGTGTTTAGCATTGGATTGAAGGCTGGAGTAGATGTCTGGCCTCGAGGGACAAGTACTTGAAGGAAAAGGGCTGTTTCTGTAGGTGGGGGTGCTGGCTGCAGTGGTAACGTTGAAGTTACTGATGGCGGTGCTGTTCGTGTTGGTGGGGCACATGGAAATGCTACGGGTGGCGTGGGAGGTCGCTGGGTTGGTACTTGCGCTTGTATACTTCTTCCTTGTGTTGTGGTAGGCAAAAGTCTAGGGACTGTGGTTATCACCGGCGCTGGGGGTGCAGGATCTGTGTGCAGTGAACTTAACACATGTGTTGAAGTGGAAGTTGGAACAGGCGGGACAGCTAAGGGTGTTGTTGGGCTAGTTACTTGGTTCGTTGGAGTGGATGGTACTGACGGTATTTCTGGGTGTCGAAGAGGGAGATCAGTGTCTGGAGAAGCTGGGGACTGCAGCGCTTTGAAAAAAGAGCTCACCAAAACTGGTTTCTTAACTAAAATGTATTACCCAGAGACAAGAGAGTGAAAGGTGTTACCGTTTTTTCGGAAATTCAGTGCCGGACAAGAAGTGGAAAACTTACGATCGAGATATGTATGAACATCTTTGAGTTCTGGGGTAAATTAATCAATCATATTTTCCAAAAGTGATCGCACCATTTACGGTGAGGTTGGAAAGTCCCTGCTCCGTGAGCATGTAATCTTTCAACTGACAGAAGTTAGGGGAGGTAACAAGAAAAGAATTGGAGTGTAATTTGTGGTGGTATAAAAACCACAAGTACACACATGCTTAACAGAAGTGTGTGAGTGCCTCGGTGAAGTCAGGAGAAGGATCATATCCTCGAACATCTCATCCGTAATGGCATCAACGAGCCTCCCACCCACCTTGCCCCCCCCGCTGTCCCCCCCTCCCTTTCTCACCCTGTCCCTCAGCTCATAGGGTCCGTTTCCACGTGATGAATGTTCGTTATGGTGGCCATGTCCATGTACATGTCCATGCTTATGCCCACCAGCACTGCTGGAACTGGCACTATTGACATTTCCATTTCCATTTCCGTTTCCGTTGGCACTTGCACTTGCAGTTCCGTGATCAGTTGCATTGACATGTACATTGGGATTGGCACTGGCATTTGCATTTGCGTTGCCAGCACCACCACCGCTTCCGCGTGTGCTGTCGTGTGCGTGTGCATGTGCCCCCGCCGTGCTCTCCTCCTGCTGCTGCTGCTGATGGTGGTGGTGGCTTTGCGTGCCGTTGCTGTTGCCGCTGACCGTGACCGTGACGGCGCCGCGGCCCCCGGCACCGGTGCCTGTGCCTGTGCCTGTGCTCGTCGTCGATGCCGATGCGGAGAATGGCGATGTGGACGACGCCGCGGCCCTGGAGGACAGCGCAGCCGCGTCGTCGATGGTGTCCGCCGACGCCAGTTCGTCCCCCGACGAGTCCGACGACGACGACGAGTACGAGTACGAGTGCGTGCCGTAGTAGGTGTCTGTGTCGTCGTCGTCATCGTCGTCATCGTCGTCTTCGCTGTCCGAGGACGCCCCCCCTCGGTTGCGGAAGTACGTCGCGTTGGGCATGTGCAAGCTTGGTTCTGCGAGTAGTTTCGGGCCGCCCTCCCTTGCTTTCTTGGTGGTTTGGCTTTGCTTGCTCTTGGTTACGCAAACAGATTGCCCCCAATCGACAAGACTTCAGAAGTTGCTACTAGCTGAACTAGTGCCAATCTTCCTCATATTCCATAAGGAATGGGTGTGGACACAAGGCAGGCCGTCGCCTCTTTTTTAGTCTCTTTCCCCCTACAACAGATTCGATCGCAGTCCATGAACGACGGAGCCGCATTCGAGGGGATGATGGCGGTGCCCGCAACGGGCGGCGACAGCAGCGGCCCACAGTCTACGCTCCCCCCCGGGGTGGGGGGGGCCGCAGAGGCGGCGGCGGAGGGGGGGCTGTCGAGCGCAACAGGGGGCGGCGGCGGCAGCAGCAGCAGCGCGCAGGGGGGGACGGCACCCGCGTCCGTCGCCGCACCGACGGCCACGGCCACGGCCACGCCCACGCCGTTCACAGGGGGCATCAACATCACGCGGACTGGGGTTACGCCGGAGATGGTGGACCAGCTGGAGCGCAACGCGGTGCAGTTGTCGCGGAACCTGACCAACATGATGGGGATGCTGGGCTCCTCCGTCGCCGCTGTGTGTGGCCATGTCTCCCTTCTCCCGTAAACCCAAAAATCCCATAACCCGAGATAGCGCGTGCCGTAATAACGACGTCCACCACCCCGCTACATTAAGCGAATAATGAAGAATTCCGATTTTTTTTTTTTTGTAATAATGTAGTATAGTATTATATATTCAATACTATCTTTGCGGGAATACTAGCACTAGTGCTCATTTCACATTAAGGCAACGCAAATAACATCGGAGCACATGAGGGCTGAACAAATGGCAGTGGACAACATTACCCTGGGCAGCGAACAGTGTATGGAGAAACTATCTAACCTAATAACACAATGCACAAATGTGAACAACGCAATGGGCCCACTCACAGTCCTCGCAAGGCAGCTGTGTGTTTCTCTTCTCTTTTCTCTGGTCTCATTCTTGTGCGTTTGTTTAGGGCTCAGATAAAGAAAGTTCTGGACGAGACCGAATCCTACTTCAAGATACAACCCCTAAAATCTACATAACACACTGTTGTAGTTCTATAAACTGTTTTGTCTTAAAAGACTTGTTTGAAAAATGGAAGTGCTGCACTTTTGGCTCCTGGCGGTTGCTCCATCACTTCAGAGGAGCAAAGACTGCTGGGTTCGAGGCGATGTAATTTTAGAGAGAATGCTTTACATTGTGATGGTTAGTTCGGGCTTGAATAATGGAATTGGCATACTGTTGAGGTGCCCTCGATATCACGTGCAATTCTCTCACATTTTTCAATCAGCACAAGCAAAGCCTCTTTGAAAAGAACAGGTGCTGGAAGAATACCCGTTGTGTCTATCGAAACTGCAATAATATTAGACCCAAATGTAGTTAAATTGCGGGGGAGGTTGAGCATACATATGAAGTGGTCTTTGATTTGCCCCAGACTGACATAGGCGGACCAGTCACCTCTCACACACTCACGGCACATAGTACATGCCCGCGGACTGCTGACCACAACATCTGTTGTTGATCAATCAAAGGTACAAAAACAGAACTGAGCCTTCACCTGCATTCTCGATGTCAAATACATGCATTGGGCACGTGTCAACCAATTTCTGGCTCAACTCTCGCGGTGCCACACGTTTCTTGAATGTGATGTTCGGCAGCAGTCGATATGCCGCAGTTGCAACGGGGCTGAACTTGGCGTGATCTTTTCCCACACCTTTCATAACGAAACAATCGACGTCGATTTCCTGTTTCGGGTTTGTAAGCGTAAACTTTTAAAAAGCGTGCAGCAGAAACCTGGTTTTTTGCGAGTTTGGTGATTAAGATGTCCGGGTGCACAGGAGTTATGGGCTTCTCCAGAGTCGTCTCTTGGTCTCCAACAGGAATCCACTGCAAATCCCGGGAGTAAACTGGCGGATGATGAGTATCTCTGCCGCGGAGGGTAAATATACTTATTTCTTACCGTTTTGGTGCACAAGTGCTTTGGGATTTATGGGATCAGCGGTGCACTTCACTTTCAATTTCATTTGAGTTGTATCTTCATCTGTGAAGTCACTTCCAGCTGTGAAAACACAAAAAGAAGTGAGAATTAAAAAAAAAACAAGTCGTAGCAATATACTGCGGTAACAAAACTTCCTAGGGTCGACATCAAGTGGAATAAGGCCCAGGCGGTGTGCCAGCACCTTTTTTCAATGAGGGAAAGTCTCACAAAAAAAAATGATGGAAAGAAAGTACACACACCTCATCTGGCATTACTGACGTGTTGTTGTTGACATAAACATTCTCAATGCACATCGTTGGAACTGGAAGTTCGGTCAGGGACTGATATATTTATGGTTCTAGATATATTTATGGTTCTAAAAATGTAACAACAACAACCTTCAGAGAGAAGAATTCTTCTCAATGCGTTTGCTAGAATAGAAGATATGGTTAGTAAGAAGAAATGGGAAGATAAGGAGGCATAAAGGAGGACAAGACAAACCAAGAGATGCGTCAATGCCAACAATGTCCACAACCAAGTTTTCTTCTGGCTGGCCACTTTCCTTTGTGTAACTTTGAAGTTCCATCCTGTATTAACAATTAATACTCACAATAAAGGAATTGAAAAGAAAAAGAAAAGTGTGCAGGACAACACTGACTACCTCAACGAGTCCTTCCATATTGCCAAGTCAAATGGTGGTGGTTTTTCTGTTGGGTACGTCTCATTCAATGATCCCTATGGCAGTGGTACAATTAAACAACAAACAACAAATAACCCATAACCCTGCACTGCAAAATAGGAGTCCCATAATCGCGAGAAAGTGAAGAAGAGAGCGCGAGGACGCGAGGGGGGATGGGAAAACGAACGCACGGGGTCGGGGTACTCGGCGCCGAAGTACGCGGGCTCGGTCGGCCTCCCATACTTTGGTTTCGTAGTCGCCCCCGTTGTTGCGGTGGTGCTCGCTGCTGCTGATCCCTGCGACATGACACTTCCACTACGTAGCGCAATGTAATTTCGAAATTAAAACAAAGAGCTATCAACAGAAGATTGTGATGAAGACAGAGTGTGGGAGTGGTGTGTGGTCTCATGAATGACTTATGGAGGAAGGAGGCTTTCAGTAGTGAATGAATGAGCAGACTTATAGCTTTAATAGATCATGTTCACTGTGAAGGATAGTGTGCCTGAAGCATCATAAATCGGGCCCTGTGTCCAGATAGTCTTCATGAGACCGGTGGCAGACGCCGGAGTCTCAGCCTCGTCAGTCTTGGAGAATGCTTTTACCTTTGGTTTTTTTCGCGTGAGCGTACATAAATATGGTTATGTGTGAACTGCTTGTAGTATGTACCTCATATTTATGCTTTTCTTTCAAACTTTTCGCTTGTAGGTCCAGACTGTGGTTCTGATATCTGAGGTAAAAAAGGAGGGCCGGCTCCTGGGGACACGTCGGCCAGGCACCTGCAAAATTGGTGTGCCCTCGGACCTCCACTTTCAGAGAGAACGTGAACTTGCCGGTCTTTTCGGGAGCATGGAATGAAGTAACTCTTGCAGTTGCTTCTGATGATGATCCCTACGTTGACAATGAGAATGATAAATGTGAAGAACAGTTTACTTCTGTAAATCCAGTTGGTGGCATAGACAGCAACAAGGAATTGGCAGCCTTCTGGCTTTCCGAGGCAACATAAGCCGAAACGTGAGAAACTCTCTGAAAGATATTTAAAAAACTATAATAGATATGGCAATATATTTTGTGTTATTAACCATACCCTCTTCTTTCGTTTGGATTCATCATGGATTGTATGTTTCTTCACCTCTTCTAATTCTTTGACAAGATGTTGATTTCCGGTTTGTGCTTCCACTAGCTTCTCATGCTCAGCTTGACTTACACTCCCCAGCATCTCACCAGTTGCCTTTTCCAGCTTATTCTCGAGAGTAGTTATTTTCTCCTTCATGGATTGCACCCCCTTCTCAAATCTCTGACATCTTCTGTACCATGTCGCAGCAACCCTCAGACTCGGCAAGCCTCTCGCCGAGGTCGCTGATCTGCTTCGACATCTCATCGACCATGCGGCGCATCGCCGCGAGCTCCGCGTTGGCGATGTCCAGCTGCCCAGCGGTCTTGGCAAGCTCGCCCCTCAGCCCCGCCGCCTCCGCCTCCGCGCTTGCGTCCTGCGCCGCGGCGGTCATGCTCGCGGCCGCCACGCACGCCTCCTGCGCCGCCGCCAGCTGGGCCGCGGCCTCCTCTCGCGCCGCCTTCGCCTCGTCCCGCCATCGATCGCTTGCCTCGCCTTGTTGAGGGCCTCGGCGGCGGCCTTTGCTGCGGCGTCCCTTTCGCGGTGTCGCTTGTGCCGATCTCGGACGACCATGGTTGCGAGGGTCGCGGCGGCGGCCGTCCTGCGGCAGCAGTCTTGGTCTTTCAGGTTGGTGTGGTGCTCGCAGCGGGCCCTCTCCCATTGCAACTCGACGTCAGGGTTGTACTTGATCTCGGAAGGTACTTTCGCTGGTACCGGGTTGGTTGCTGCTGCTGTTTTTGGGCCTGCTTGCTTCATTGGTCGGGTGCAGCACTTCAACCAGGTGATTTTTTTTGCTTTCAGTTTTTCTGCAGAGAAGATGACGTAAAAAAGTGTTTACAAATTTTTTCAGTACTTTTCACCTCAGACTCACCACAGCGTACATGCACAGTAAGTTTGATGAGTAACCCCATAGGAAGGTACAGTACATGGCGCAGATAGTCATTCAAGGAGGCTTCTCTACCAATACAACCTCCACTCTTTTATTGAAACTGGAATCAGGGAGTGCAGGGACAAAGGCAGCAACGACTCTCTGAATGACAGAGAGATTATACCTGGAAGATACCAGTGCGAACCATCTTGGGATTGATCCAGGGATGCAAGTCAAAATCAATTCAATGACCTGGAAAGAGGATTCACCGGTCCAACAAACGCACCAATCCCAACCTTGATTCCAGCACAAATTGCAGTCACGCAACCCACGTGCAGCGAATGGAAATTCCTGGTGTTGTTGAGGACAGGGGCTAGTCACTATTCGATTTCGATGTTGACGGCCACAGCAAGGGTGCGTTGACATCAACAGGCCGACAAACTGGTCACGAACGGTCACACCCACACCGACGAACCCACCGTCGCTGTTGTTGTCAGAGTACCAGTGGCACAATGAACGGTTGCTGCTCATTATGGGTGTGCGTGCCCCCTGCCCCAACAACAACGCAACGACTGATTCTACACCAACCAAACGGATTCTCAAACAAATTTGTTTGAGAAAAAATTTTCTTGTTTTATGGTTACTTGGGGTGCAAGGTCACAGAGACTGGCTGGCCGGTATACTGCATAACAACACGGTTAGTTTTTGGGCAGCAGGGGAAGTTGCCTTACTGTTAGCGGTGCTGTTCTCAAATGAATCTCTCATGTCTGTTGATGATCTCAATAAGCAGCATCAAGTGCATCAGCAGCCCGATGA
Organism: Pelomyxa schiedti; assembly: GCA_020536535.1. Classification (NCBI taxonomy): domain Eukaryota; phylum Evosea; order Pelobiontida; family Pelomyxidae; genus Pelomyxa; species Pelomyxa schiedti. The sequence goes on along the minus strand of JAHLWZ010001150.1, from coordinate 1,153 downwards.
TGTGAAGTCGACGAGGAGGAAGTGAGATAGGGCCAGAGAGGCGTCGGCAGAGTCCCATCGCGGAGCTTTCCCCCGTGACAAGGCTCCGTCGACACGTCCCCTCGCAAGGGTCTGTCACAAGATGAGGTCCCCCGGGCTTAAACGCGCCGTCCAGACGCGCCAACCGGAAGGCTCCAACCCATGGCAAACTCCCACGGGGATTGGCGGTTCTTGTTTTGCAGACGCACGCTCCGAGACAACGCGCCCACCGATCAAATCAAATCAAACGGATGTGAGATCTGTAGGTTGTTGCACAAGTAAAACTAAGTGAAGGAAACAAAGCAAGAAAATGCATACCAGAATGCGCCACAACAGCGGACAGATCGAACTGAGAGAGTGTATCACCTTCATTTACAACGAGGTGCTTAACTCCCGGTCCACGTTGGGTCGCAAAGCAAAAAACACAAACTACCACGGCGTCGGCAAAGAAAAAAAGTAAGGTGGCCCCAAGCATACCGGTAATGTGCAGATCTTGGTTGGTTTATTTTGTTTGTTTTTGTGTTCTCTGCAGTATTTAAGTCCGGGGAAATTGGTTCTGAGTCACGAAGTAATTAATTTTTGTTTTCCCGGCAATTGCACAAAAAAAGCCTTCGAAACTTCGCAGCGACCATTGTGATTGTGTTGGCGTGTGCTTTGTGGCTTGTGTTGTTTGCTGTTGCTGTTGTTGTTTTTGGAGTTTGGTGGAAAGTGGTGAGAGGAGGAGAGGAGCCCAGAATTCGTGGAATTGATTGATGGTGATGGAAATGATTGAGGCGATGAGGCCGCTGAGGATGGAGTGAAATGGTCTGACAACCAAAGAAAAATTTCTTTTGTTTCGTGGTGAGTTCTGGAGGATACAGGACATACATAAAAGAACGAGGAAATAAACCTGGGTTGATATCTTCACTACCTAGGGAATCTTCACAGTAGGGAAGAGATGTGGCTTTCGATGTGTGAGAGAGGTGATAGGAATTCAATGAGAAGGGTGGAGGTTGCTGTATTGGGTGACGGTGCTGTTTGTTTCACCTCTAATGTCTGTGAGTGCTGTGAGGCATGTTGTTGTGAGTGTTCCTGCTCCAGTGTGTCCAGTGTGTCACTGTTGTGGCAAAAGAGAAACCCACATTCTCCCCAAATA
>JAHLWZ010001149.1:0-16048 GCA_020536535.1 Pelomyxa schiedti | reverse complement strand
TGGTCCTTTTCTCATGGGGGACGGAAGGGTTCAGGAAGATCGTTTGGGCGTCTTCATAAATCACCTGCACCCGATGAGACCGGCACATTCTCACCAAACACAACAACGGCGGAGACTCCAGGAAGGAAGTGTGCCTCACTGAAAAAAAATAATTCCACAAAAAGGAAAAGAAAATTGACACCAGATTGGCGTACTGTCAATTTTCCCCCCGTTGTAACCAGAAAATTGAATTATTTACTCATTCCCTCCCAAACCATTTCTGCAACTTCCGCATCTCCTCACTAACTCCAACAACTTCCACTTCTCAATCGATGGACTCAGCCCCAACACAACAGCTGTCTCCCATAGTGCACTTTCATCCTGTCTGCATACTAGTGTTTGGATTACCTTCTTACTTCTAACAGGGAAGAACTCTACTGTGTTTTGATTACGTGCACACTTGAACTTCAGAAGCTGGGGTGCGAAAAAAACACGATGGAGTAATGCACAACCTCGACTTGCTGCTGAGTTGAGACTGTGATTCACCATCAATTCTGACACCAGTAATCTGGCTTCCACTACAAATCCCATTGGTGATCACACGCCCAGTCATTGTCTCCATCACCAAACACACTATTATCTGTAATCTTGTTTCGGTTGTGGTGGTTATCCTTCCAGGAAGGATTTGCGAAAACAGGATCAAGGTTGCACGATGATTGTTTTGAGTTTAGAGAATGTTGTCACAAGGAGGTGACAGTGAAATAATCAAACTCTTTTGGGAAATTGATGGTTCCAACATGGAAGCCAGTGGTGTCACTCAAATCCACAGTCTTCTTTGTTCTCTGCTTGCAGAAGATGAAACCAGACTGCCCAATGGCAAGAGAGTTGCAGGAACCTGGACTGGGCCTCAGAACCCTCAGTGGTTTTCCCCCATCAATGCTGCTGCAGTCCCAGACCTCAACGGTCTGGTCATCCTTCAAGATACAAAACAAGGAGGCTGTCAACTGTGACAAGCACTGCACATTGCTGGAGATAAGCCTGAAAGTGCCCACACTTTCTGCAACTTCGTACACGGTCTCAGAAGTTGCATCATCAGGAAATTGGCAGATAAAAGTGAGGTCACCATTGGATTTCCTCATGATGAGGGTGGACGACATGAACCTTCTCTCCACCTGGCATTTTGTCAGGCTCAAAACAGCAAGCTTCCCAGTCGAGTGGGTCTTTCTGACGTCGATCCGAAGAAGGAACGGGACTGGCACTCTGCCACCCACAATTACCATCACCACCGCTTCGTCGGGGTTCAGTTTGCTGAAGCTGATCGCCATGAACTCAATTTCCTCGTCGTTTGGCTGCAGCACTTCCCCGCATTGAGGAAGAAGAGCTATTTTGGTGTGGCCAAACTGCTTTTCGTTGTGCTGCGTCACTTCGGGCTGCGAAGTCAAGTCTACGACGAACATCGCGTCGCCGTATCTGTCGCAGTGCACCCACCACCTCGAGTTCCCATAATGGTACAGCCGGGCAGTCACCTCGCTCAGCAAAGCGCAGTGCCTCTGAGTCGCCACGTTCAGCAGCGAGAACTTGTCGCGGTGGTCGATGCCGGCGACGACGACTTGGGCCGGATCGACCGCGATCGGGCAGACGGCGTGCGGCCGCGCGAACATCGACCTCCACGCCCCCACAGGCTTGGCGTCCCTCGTGACGCTCGACAGGGCCGACGACAGGGCGAACGTGGAGTACCTGGCCCAGCCGTGGTCCTTTGGGAGCTCGAGGAAGCCGAACACGACCTCGGTGTCGCGCAGGCACAGGTCCCACAATGGCGCAGTGGAGAGCGCCGACTGCGAGACGAAGTGGCGCGCGGGGCTGGCCGCCCCGCACCGATTGTGGGATGCCATCACCAGCGCGAGGAGTTGTTTCCGTGCCCGCGGCGCGTCTATCATCATCTTTGTGTTTGTTCGTTGTTGTTCCTGCGTGTCACTTTCAACCGTTGTTTTTTCGGTTACCCGAAAATCTGGTCGTGCTTTTCCTGGGGAGTGATGAAAGTGAAGAAGCATGTCGCGCGACACCTTGACAGTCGATGTTCACTCGCAAACATGTTCGAGGATGCAGTTCATTGCCCTGGCGCAGTTGTGGGACCCCGCTGCTCTTCTTCTTTTTCCCCACCAGTCTCCAGTCTCACTCGGCCGTTGTTGGCGCTGATTGGGCGTGACTGGGTCGTGTTTCCAAGTCGCCGTGTTGTATTGGAATTGGTTGGGAAACCTGAGGATGCCAAATTGCACCAGATGATCATGTTCTCGGTGTCGCCGACACTGGGCCTCGTCGACTACCCAACGGTTGTTGACCTTGGCCTCGGCCTCGACTTTTGTGGGTGGGTTGGACCTGACGTGGATTATTGTCCCAGCAGCTCTCCTGGGAGGCATCCAAGGCGCATCATTATGGGTTGCAGGTTTGCCCTTGCATGCCAACATGGTTGCCAGTTCCAGAGTGGCTTCAATTACGATGTCATTGACATGACCATGATGAACACACAGTCACAATGCCGTGGGAGTCATTCCGTTGTTGCTGAAATACGGGAGCCATACCTCATTGATTGGTACACAACAGAGGTGCACAACAGGAGGTGGGGGGTGATCGTTCCAGAAGGTGGAACTGGAGAGGGGCGGGCAATGTCTCTGTGGAACTTTGATGACATTGGGGTATCTGGTGAAGTCCACCACTTGAAGGGCATGCCACTGCCATGGAGCCCCGGTTTGGTTTCTGCTGTTGCTTTTGATGGTGTGGATTCTCTTGTTTTCTGGGTGTCTCACTACCCCTGCCCCACAATCCATGAGCTGGTTGTTGTTGACCTTCAGGCCACTTGGGAGCAGCACCAAGTTTTTGTGGAGAGTCAATCCATTGATCCTCACCTGGAAAAGTGCTTAGGCACAATGTGGTGCTGGCGTGGAGTGGTCTACATGATGGCACGAGATGGCTTGTATTGTGTAAGAACTGGAGAGACCACTGAGTCGCACAAAGGAAGAGTGCTCGAGCCACTCGGCGGGCCATACTTCACCTCAGAGTCGCCCATGGGGTGTGAGAGGGAAGTCTACAGCGTCGCCGAACCAACCAAGCGGCTCTCGACGCACACGATCAGAGAACAGTTTGGGCAGGAGTTGATTGTTGGTTATTCAGGTGGTGGAATTCAGCCTGCATACATTGAAGTAAAAGACGCAGTCACTGGCTTTGCCATCTTCAGAATGGCTAACACTGGAGGCTACAGTGATTCATGGATCTGGTGATCTCTTTTGTATAATTATTATTCTGTGTGGGATGTAGAAATTGAAGATGAATGCCCGTTGATTTATCACCAAAAGGAAGCATTTTCTTTTCTGTTTTCACCCCAGAGAGACTTTGGGCTGCCTTGTCCAAGTGCTGCACCAGGGGTCTCGTCCCACATTACAGAAAACACTGTTGGGTCTTGCCACTGGATGATCAGGACCAGGCATTGACATGCTCAGTGTATCGTGCTCCAGAATCTCGTAGCTGCCACACCAAGCATGTGGCACATAGAAAGTGAGATGTTTGGGTGTGGTGTTCACATCAGTCTGTTCGTGGTTTACTGTAGTTAGTTTGTTGCAACGTGTTTGTTTTTTTTTTTCCTCTTTGTTTGTTGCCGGGGTTGGTTTTTCTTCTGCTGTTTGCTAGTTTTTTGTCTGTTTGTGTGTTTGTACATTGGGGTACCTTATATTCAAGGGACATAGGATCTTCACGTCCTGTCATTGTGACACTTATGGGGTCAACGGTCATGGTGACTTGGTTTGCAGCGTCATACCATTCACCGAGTAATTCGCGCTGTTGTTTCTCAGTTATTGGCAATCAGTGAGTTAAGTTATACGTCATTCTCGGGTCGCCTGTGAGCTGTTATGGTTCCGAAGCTGGAACCCTCACTGAACTGCGTTGGCGCTTCACGACCACGACGGCCCAGGCATATTCTGAGGGTGTCTGAATCCAAGAACTCGAAGATACCGGGAGCTTCACCCTCGGGTGTGACAAATGTAATACGCATTGGCACCGTGGTTCTGTCAACCTGTGCGAAATGTTAAAGGCAAGACCTGGGAAACTCAACTGAAAATAAAAACAGAACAACAAACCATGTACTCCATTGGCTTGGGGTCTTCCGGGGGGCATGGGCCACCTGTCCTCACTGACATTGTATTGTCTGCAAATCTAAGGCTCCCCAGTGCAGGTTCAGTGAAGTCCCAGGTACCATCCAGTGACGTCTTCCTTGGTGATGAGAAATGGTGGTAATAAGAAATTTGAGACCACTTGCCTCGGAAACCATTTCCAGAAGCACGTGGTGCTTGTCAGGGTGCACTTGAAAGTCCTCTGGAAAGCCCTCTTCAGGGTGACTCAAATCGCACATGTGGAGTCTCAAAATTTTGCCACCTTCAAGCAGGAAGATTCCAGCCCCATGAAAAAACCCCGAGTGAAAATGAATTCTCCTTGGTGAAACGCTGTCATCAACCTGACAGTCAATAAATAAGAGAGGGAAAATGAAAGTCACGCCATACCGAGTAGTTGCACACCACCACGGAGTTTTTTTTAGATGCACGTTTTTCACTTGTGCTCCCCACGGTGGAATCGGCGCGCAAGGCTTGAAACTGAGCCGTCGTGTCCCAGAACTGCAGGAAAGCAACGACACTGGCTTTGCTCGGATCCTTGTTTCTCCAGCTCGTCTCATGCAGACTTTGGTTTTGTGCCTGCTCTTGTGTTCCTTCTGAGGCTGTGGCGACCGTTGTTGCGTACATTCTCAAAGTTTTCTTCAAACAGCAGTTGTGTTGATGTTTCCCTCATCAAGAACATCAGCGTCCTTTTTTTTAAACTCGGGCAATCAATCTTTGAGAGAACCACCAACAACATGAGCCAAGAACAACAGTCGTTTGTAAGCACAACACCAGAGAACATAACGATGCAACGCTGCGAGTCCATCAAACACGTTCTGTACACTTCGCGAGTGGTTTGGGACGAGGTGATCGCGGCGGGGTGGCTCGACTCCAAGTCCCGCTCGCAGCGCCACGACGCCCGGGGCGTGGACGCGTTCGCCGCGGCGGGGGCCATGTTCCCCCTCGTGGCCCTCGTCTGCTCCCGCTCCCTGCGCATCGCCGCCGCCGAGAGCCGCCCGCACCACCGCCCGCTGTGGGCCGCGGCCAAGGCAGGCAGCCCCTCGTGCGTGGCGTGGATCGTCGCGCACCACAGGCGCGGCGCCCACGGCGCAGGGGGCGCCGCCCGCTCGACGACGGTCAAGGAGGCCGCGTGGGTCTTGTGCGGCCTGTGCGCCTCTGGGAACGTGGAGGCTGCTCGCTGCATGTTTGGCGATGGAGTGGACAGGGGCGCGGGGGGCACCTTCCCGCGGTCATTGTGGGATGGGTACAGAGTCCCGGAATGGTGCCATGATGCTGATCCGGCTGGTCTCTCTGAGAATGTTGCGAGCGAAGTGCTGGAGGGCGCGACGATCGGCGCGTGCGCATCGGCGAGCGTAGAGGCTGTGAAGTGGCTGGCATCCGCATTGGGAATCAGGGGAGACGAATCGTCGTGGGCTCTTCTGCCGTTGCTGAAGATGGCTTTAGTGTGGGGCAACATGGATGTTGCGAAGTGGATTGAAGGGGAGTGCGATTTGGCGAAGAGGTTGCCCCCATCCAGGGGACAGGGTGAATTGGCATCCTGGTGCACATCCAGTGAAGCTCCAGAAAATGTGAAGTGGTGCGTTGAGAACTTCCCCAAGCTTCCACCAGACTGTGGGCTGCTGTCGAGCGCAATGAGGAATAAACGTGGCACGGTGGAACTGTGTGAGTGGCTGAGAGCTCAATTTCCAGAAGAGGAAATCCATGAATATGTGCTGCGATCAGTGAAGAACGCAAGCATCGGAAAGTGGGCACTTTCAACTGCACTAGTGGAACCAAGCCCATCAATTCTGAATGAAACGTGCCAGAGCATTGCCGAAGTGGAGTTTGTGGAGTGGCTCATCACTGAAAGGCACTTCACTCCAACAGAAGCCACTTTTTTGAGGGTGTGTTCCACAGCCAAAGGTGGATGCAGTCTTCCACGGTGGCTCTCCACCAGGGTGAAACTGGGCCCTGCTGACATTCAGTCCTCCCTTGAATGTGCACTCCGTTGGAACAACACTGCGATTGCGGATTGGTTGGAGAGCACATTTGGTGTCATGGGAACTGTGAATTCACAACCCGATGCTCCTGGTGCCATGCTGGATCAAATATGTCAGGAGTTTGGTGATTACAAGGATGGATTGGATGGGCTTATGTGGTTCCTCCAGCACCTGACACACCCTGACCAAATAAGTGCTCCTGAAGTTCACAAGGCCATCACATCAGCCCTCGGTTATTTCCGTCTCAATTTTGTTTTGCACCTTCTGGAGGTGTTCCCCAATTGCAAACCACAAGCATCAGACACAAAACTCCTGGAGTCTCTTCTGAGCATATTTGTGAGATGGGGTCATGCCAAACTGCAAAAGTTAGCCACTTTGTGTGACTGCTCCCTGTTCACCAGAGAGATGGTGATAACGCGCATGACAGGCGAACCGTTCCGAGCCTTTTCAAGCAAATCCGTGAAGTGGGCAATCACACAGTTCCACCTTGAGGACGTCCACATCAAGAGGAATCACAACAGCCTCCTGTACAGCATTCTCCTGAGAAAGAAAATAAGCTGCGTGGAGTGGCTCATTGATTCCTTTGGAATCACCATGGATGAGGTCAGTGTGTCTCATTTCATTCTCCACTCAACACAACTCGGCTCACTCTAAGTAGTCTCTAACATTTATCGACTCTCTAAAAGGTGATTGAAATGTTTGAGCACTGGCTGCCAAACCGCGGCTTCTTTGACATCGACTTGCAAGAGTGGAAGCTGATCGTGCGCAAATTCCCCAAGATTGACGCGGACGTGATACGCAGGCACTTGATGCCTGTCGCCGTCCACTCTCCGTCGATCGCCACGTTCACAATGAGCAAATTCGGGATCACGATGGAGGAGATGCGCCACCAGTTTGATGACCCTGACAGGATCCCAACCATGACAGAATACAAACCACGCCTCACAGATGAACTAATGGTGTGGCTTGGCATCACTGAGTGAAAAAAAACGAACTCAGTTTGATGAACACCGTTAGGAGAAGGGCCAAGTGTTGTGGCTTGGCTTAGTCGTGCACGTAATAAAACATTTCTGCAGTTGTGGATTCTTTTTGTTGTTAAGACAGGTCAGAATTCTCAATCGCGAGTGGATGGGGCAGTGGCGTTTAGCCAGCAGTTCATCCCAGTGCCAAATTTATGTGTCTCACCATATTTCCTGATTTCATCACGAGTGATGTCTGGAAACTTGTTCATAGTGTGCAGCGCGTTTAATGGAGAACCGGCTGCAATGGGCATGAACCTGGTTCGTATCGTATCACCGTCAATGGCCGGAAATTTCCGCAGCAGGAACTTCCATGTTGGCAGCGTAATGTCTGTCTCCCCGGGTCAGACATGTAATGCTTGAAAAAGCTTTGAGAGATCACTATCACCCATTCACAGCAGCCAATCTTGTTCCTCGTTGAGCATCGTTGAGAGCACTAAATTCTGGTTCGACTTGATGTGTTCTGCCTGGATATGAAACTGTGTAACCAGCCACTTGAGAACCTTGCTGGAAGAGATATTTAACTTCGGGGAGCTGAAGCACTCCAAAACAGTCTCTTTTAGGAATGGAACCATGAAATAGAGGCGTTGCACATGCTTTGTAGAGTAAATGTGGGTTGCTTTTCTAACACAACTCTCCTCAACTTCAGGTGCTGTTATGTGTTGAAGGAACCAAGTCAATCCAACATTCCTTTTGCTGTGGAATCCTGGGGCATTGAATATTTCAACCAGGGCCTGTCCACTTAAACCCCGGGTCGAGTTAATCATACTCATAACCTTGTAAGTGTATTCGAGCCAGTCAGCTACAACTGTGTTATTGCGAGAAAGTGAAGGCATAATGGGCGCCGTAAATCCTTCAGCGAGACCCTTGAGGAGTTCCACGTCTTGCTGGCGTCCCATACATGCTGAGTGAAACGTATCCCGTATCCACTGTTGGTGTAATATGCTTTGTGGTGACCAGCCACTTGGCAAGTTCAAGATCAGTTGCCTTAACACAAGCATGGTTGAGGAGGGGCAAATTAGGGGGCAGGGAGTATTCCTCTATGGTCCATTTCAATATCTGCGGGTTTGTAACAAAACTCAAGTACAAACATGGGGCTGGGACAGGCAAACGAGATTTACCCCACCGGCACAGATCGAGTGAACTGTGCTTATTAGTCAGAATTCCGCTGATTACTTCATCCATCCAGTCCGGTAGAATCCAAAAATTCTCGATCCACCATTTTGCCAACATTGGATCCCTTCCCCTGGCTGCAAAACCTGGAAAATTGAGCTCAAGGTTATCTACACCAGAAAATGTCTTCTCAAGCTCATAAGTCCTCACCACCCACTCCACAACCCCCTTGTTTCCCTCCACCATTGCCTTCCACAGCGGTTCAATGAATTCCCACGCGTGAGCCACGCCCAGCCACTCGGCGGCCCATTTCACCGCCGCGGGGCGCTGGGCCCTCGCCCCGCACACGTCCCACATGAACCAGCGCCCGGCCCGCAGGTCCTCCCTGGCCTCCGCGTCCTCGGGCGACCCCCGCGGCCCCGGCCACCTCGCGCCCCCCCCACGGCCCCCCGCCACTCGCCAGCCCCTCCGCATCCCCCAGCAGCCCCCCGCACAGCAGCCCGCACATCACGTGCCCGCACGCCTTGGTCTCCCTCCTCCTCCTCCTCCTGCAGTCCGCATCTCCGACTCCATCGTTGCCCTCGCTCCGCGGTGCCTCAGGATCCAGGACACGCACGAGGGTGCGTTGGCCTGCGCGGCGCACCTGAGGTGGAGGTAGTGGGGCACGGGCAGGGCGGCCGCGACGAGGGAGCACACGCGGGGGACGAGGGGGAACAGCCCGCCGGCCGCGGCGTACATGCGGAGCAGGAACTTCTCCCATGAGCGGGGCTTTTCGCGCACCGCGGGGACTGGCCGCCCCGTCAGCCAACCTGGGACGACGACCCACTCCCACACGACACGCGACACGGCCATCACGTGTTGAACAACCTCGTCGGGGTGTTGGTGGGTTGAAGTCCTCGTCGGCACGTTCGACGTTGGTGTCGCGCCTCCTGTGCGTGTCGTTTCGTCCATCGACAAAGTTTTTTTCGGCTAAATCAGAAGACTGTGATTTGTGCGAATATCGGGAACACGAGAAAAACCTCGCCGTTGTCGTGCAAAGGGGGGTGCGCTCTGAACACCATAAAAAGCTCGGTTTTTGATTGTGTAGCTTGGACAGTCCCAAATTCAATTTTCTATACGGGACGGAATCCTGCACCAACTGGGAAGAGGGACCAACAGTCAGCGTTACGAGATCCTCCTGTTACACACTGACAAATACGCAGCAGACGATTTCCATTCGTTGCATTTGTCAGTGGCGCTTTTTTTTCGTATTTCTTCGTATTTTCTTTGTTTTAACTGGTGGGCACAACCCAAGGAATGGTGCCGGTTTCCATCCCCTCGTGTGAATTTTTTTTTTTTTTCATCCTATGTGTTGTCTCCCTCTGTTTCAAGCCATGGAATCCACTTTCAAGTGGTGCTTTCTTGAGATGGGTGGCCTACACTGTGTTGAACATCATCTCGGAAACAGTCGAGAGCAATAGCTAATACCCCAAGTATGAACTTCACTTAGAGAAGATAAATTTCTAGGTCGCATACTAAGTAAAGCAGGGACCCTTCTAAGATCAAGCAAAACACAATTTCCAGTCCCTAAGTGTTGAGGAACTGGAAGATTTCTGGGTATGAAAATTCGGGTTCAAGAATCTAAAGAGACAATTGTTACTAGCACCGAAATTAGGATCTCCTAATTGGTCTCTACCTTTTAACACGAAGACAGATGCCTCAACTTTAAGGGAAGTGTCACTGCTGTATTATCTCAAGGAGCACCTAGGACCAAAGAACACAGGGTGCTGGAGCGGGAAATTAAAGAGTCTGTTGGATATTTTTGTATAATACGAGGACTATCTGTAGTGAGACTGCAACCGTTTACACTTGTATTTCGAAGAGAACATGCACAACCAGTTGTGGCCCCGCTTAGGGGTATTGGAAGAAGAAGACCACACTTACATCAAGCAAATAAAGAGATGAGAAATCGCTAGCGAAGTCATAGAATATAACCGTGTACTGGCAAAATGCCAATTGCATCATCTGAGGACAGACGTGCAATTTCAGAGAAGGGAAGATATTGACAGCTACTACTTTGGATCTACCCATAACAGAGGTCTACATCATAGCGAAGATGGAATGGGCAGCAACAACATTGCCCTATGTGCCATGTGTTTAAACGGATTAGATCTTGCAGCTTGAGCAAGGTACTAACTCAGTTCTGCCAACATTATTTTTTGAAAAAGAAAAAGGAAATGCGGGAGCCAGGCAGATGAATTTGACAACAACTCTCAAAGCAAGTTGGTTTGAAGAGCTCACTTTCAAAAAACAGTAACCAAAACTGAAAACTGGTACGAAACATTGAGCAGGGAATGTGGAGGAAGAAGCTGGAGGTTGTGGATGCCGCAACCAGAGTGGGTTTGAATTTCCATTTATCAGAGGTCGTGCCTGAAAGCCCTCATACACAGTGGAAATCCCACAAGACCCGAGCCGGCCCGACCCCGACGTAAAACATTGTATTGCGAGGATCCATAATGGTCAACTTGTATTCCCCAAGGATGCTCTGACCGACAAAGTTTACACTCCCAGTGAGCGAGTCGGAAACATTGGGCCGAATGCCAAGTCCACATTATGCAGGTTTACTTGTAACCCCACTGCTACCGTTGTCCCCAGCTCCCCCCCTCTTGGAGCCACACAAGGTCTGATATCGTCTCGTTTGCTTTTTGCTCACATTCCTTTTTCCCAGCCCACGCATCGGCAGTTTTTGCGGCGGGGGTACGACTCGTGGGTTTGTTGCTATCCTATTGGAAAGCTCCCGCTACTACTGCCCAACTCCCACTCAGTGGCGGACACTTCATCACACCCATCCACCCGGTGTTCAAGTACAGTCGCCGCAACTACAACTACAACTACAACCACATAACCTTCTGTAGAGTCTGCCCCACCTGGCGATCACTCTGCCAAGGTTTCTCCGGTTTAGCTCTTTTTCTACACCAAAAGCTCGACAGGTTGATAGAGTTTTTCCGAGATATGCATTTCTGGTATCGTCCGTTATTGTTTCGTTACCACTGGCTCTGCAGCCAAAGATCTGCCTTTCATCACCTCCTTATTGAAACCTATCAGTGTTGATATGAGTGAGGTAAAGATTCTGCACCTTTGTTGCTCTAAAAAAACCTTGGGTACAGGTGGATGAAAAACCAGTTCTTGTTGCATATAATAAAATTACTGCAGAGGGATTCAAAGAAGCTCAGAGTACAAATAACGATGAAACTATGGCTAGAATTTCGAAAATTCCCAACTGGCCAAGACAATGGTTTGATGTTTTTTGTGTAGTTGGCTCACTTGTATGTTCTATTTTGATCAGATTTGGGTTAAATCTTGGTTAGGTGGAAAGAGACGAGACAGTACCCATGTGCAAAATTCTAGATGAAGCAGTTGCATATGACCCAGAGAGTTACCCCTTGTCTGTTGGAATGATTGCTTTTTTTTTTGAAAAAGCTTCTTCCAAAACCTGCAACAAGAAGGAATTTGCCAAGACTTTCAAGTCTGGGCGGAAACCCTTACAAGAGAACTTGCTATAGAACAAGAATTTCACGCTGCAGGATGCCCCAAGGTCAAGCAGCCGTGCTTTATTTTACATTAAATACTCTTTCCAGATGCTCGAAGTCATTCACTCTTACCTGATAAACACTGAGGAATCGCAATGCTCAAAAAAAAAAAGCAACATCACTCCATTCTTCATCACCCATTTGTCAAAGCCCTTTGCATCGCGATATCGACAAAATACACCACTCCTGAGAATTGGCTTCCTGATTTGAGGAGATACGCAATTATTAAAAGACAAATGAGGTATGAAGGCCGTTTACCACTGACTCATAAAAAAAAAAAAAAAAAACAAGCCCATTATCGTGCCGGCAACTGATGGCAAGTTTATTTCCTCATGCCCCTCAACTGAAGGTGACACCCCAAAACAGTTATCTTCCTTGATCGATATTTTAAATGGGTCTGCATTTACCCCAGAGGTTTATTTTTCCCCATCGTATCTCTTTCAACCAACAAAGGAAATAAGGTGAAAAAGAGGATGGCCAAAGGTGTGGTTTCAGGTGCACTTACTGGAGCTCTTATTATTACCCATATAGGGGCTTGTATTGCTGGCACCACTCTTGGGTTTGCCCTGCCTGTGACTCTTGTAATTGAGGGTACCACTGCGAAAGTCTAACATGCTCTAACTCCAAAAAGGGTCAGGGGCACTGATAGGATTTGGTCTGGCAGGTTTGACATCCATGGATGTACCACGCAAAAGTTGCTTGCAACTGTCTTGATTCACCACAAAGCAATCTTTGCGGATCACTACCATACAGAAGGCCCAACTGAACTGTGGGAAAAACCCCAAACACTTTTTTTAGAGACCTCTATGGACACGATACCAAGCGGCATAAGCCTAAATTTCCCTCACCGGGAGCGTCATCAATTTTCTACGTTAGCGGAACTGGACCAAGTTTGCAGCGATGTAGACCGAGTTGGCAAGGGGGCCAGTACCTAGTTTTGCCTGTTCCCAATATTAAAAAAAATAACAACATACCAAGAAGAGGAATGCACCCAGGAACTATCGCCGCTATTGTATTTGCCTGCGCAACCGCCTTTATTCTTCTTTGCGTGTTTCTGGTGGTATTCTTACACTGGCTGCTTCGTCGCCGCCACGACGCCACGTATCGACGCCTGCTGCAGCCAGCACTCCCCGTTGATCACCACGACATCGAGACAGCCGCAGCCGCAGCCTCAGCCCCAACTGCTGAGGTTGTTGTCCGCTGCGCCTATGACACCTGGGACTCCGCGCAGCGCGCCGAGTGGGACGAGATGGTGGCGGCCGAGCCGAGCCTCCTCGAGTGCAACATCAACGACACGTCCCAGGTCGTGGGCACAATGGACCTGCCACTGAATATATTCTCTGAGCCCACCACCACCACAGGCGAGGACGAGCCGCCGGCGCGGCAGCAGAATGTTCGCGTGGATCTCGTGAGGAGCACTCGCACTGGGATCGTCACCCCGCTGATCTGGGGCGACGTGATGGTTCCCTGGATGATGCTGTGCGACGCTGGCGTGTGCGCCAATCCCGCGGGATACAAGTACGGCGGGGCAGCTAGGATGGGTGGCCTGTGGCAGGACGGCAAGTTGTACTACTGCCTCAATTGGAAGTGTCTATCGCAGGAACAGCTCGACGATCTCAAGGAAATACTAACATTCCAAAAAAAAACCGAGAAGGGACCTAAGAACGAGACAGGAGGCAACATCGACATTGACCTTTTCTTAAAGGAGGGCCTGCTTGGCAAACTGCTCACACATACCGTCAAGGAAGGCATCAAGTTGGTCTCCCAAAGTCAGAACTCTGTACAGTTTTTTGAACAAACAGAGGGCACATACCCGCCCGAACATTGTGTAGTGTTTCTCAAGGATGATATGAACTGCAGCTATGTGGGCCAGATCGGTTTTTCTGTGCAGCCCATACGACTAACAAAAGATGCTTCACCTGGAAATGTGGCCCACGAAATTCTCCATGCCTTGGGATTTCATCACACACACTCCCGCTCTGATCGGAAGAGGTACGTTCACATCCACAAAGAGAACATTAAAGAAGGCTACGAGTCGCAATTTGAGAAAGTACCAGCGAAGGAATTGAACATTCAAGAGTATGACTACAGTTCCATCATGCATTATGCAGCGGTATCGTTCCCAAGGGAGCCTGGATTGGTGACAATCGAAGTCATTGGGCACAAGGGAGTGCACATTGGTCAGAGAGATGCACTGAGTGCCGGAGATATTGCTTCATTGTCGACGCGGTATCCAGGAAACATCAACTGCACATACAAATCCAAGACACACTATCAGCAGGCGTGGTTTCACTGTCAAACGTGCTGGGGCCCTGGAGCTTATGGCTGCTGTATGGCATGTGCCCTCTCTTGCCACAAAGGCCACAATACGATTGATGTTGGCCCAAAAAACGCCTTTTGCGACTGTGGTGCTCTTCACCACCGCTACAAATGCACAAGGTTTTCCTCTGATAAAGAGCTTCTTGAACAACTTGCTTGGCAGAGCAGCTCTGGTGATGGGTATCTGTGCGCACACTGTGCAAGGATTTGCTCCAAGTTAAACATAAGTGGATCGTGCCTTGGCTCGAAGACCTTTTGTTGCAGCTGCCACTGCTCAGGAAACGACACAGACAACCCATCAATACAAACCGTCACTACGTTGGGAAAGCTTCCAAGAGAACCAGCTCTTTCCTGCACCCAAAAGGCATACCAAGTTGCACCCACACCCCCCGATTTCATTCCCAAGCAAGTATTGTCATCGTCGCACTTCTTGGCTGGATACGACAGGTACATCGCAACGAATCCTTCTTCAGCATCTCCCACTGCTATAGAGGCCTTGGTCTACAATGTCCTGTTGGACCAGTTTGGGCAGGGCTGTGCCGATGCTTTCCGATCGTATCCGGGAACAACACCACAAAAGCTGGTGATGCTGTGGTGCTCCGAGACGCGTGCTAACTCTGGAAGAAGCTACTTTCGCGTGCTGAATGACGCACTCATACAGGACGCACCGTGCTTGGAGGAGCTGGGTGCCATTTTCTGGCACACAAACAGAACCCTGGTGTATCAACATCCCCCGACAGTGACTCTGTACCGTGGCTCCCACATGGTACCCACACAGCAAGCACTGTACAAAACAGGGCAGATTTATAGGTACCTTTTGCGTTTTCCTTTTCAACTGATCAAACCACTTTGGCAGGCAACCTACTATTGTATCAGCAAGCCTGAAGCCGGAAATGGCAAGCTGCTTTTCATCCAAAGTTGTTACCACATACAGAGTTCCATCAGGGTGCCGTAATGTTGGTAAAGTCACCAACTCCCCCTTTCCAGTCGAGGAGGAATGGCTGCTTCCACCCTACACCAGAGTCAGGGTGATAAACAACGATCTTGTCGCACAGACTCTGGAACTGGAGGTGCTTGACAACAAGGTCTCAGCAACTGACGCCACCGCACCACCAGGTTACTAACCAGCTGGAAACCGCCGTGGTTGTCTGCTCAGATGCAGGAATGATGAAGTGTAATGATGGAATAAAGTATTTTCTTTATTAATTAAGAATGACTGAAGTGTCTTGTATTACGAACAAGGTGTTGTGTGCTCAGAGGCCCGGTAGTCCCACAACTATCCTTCCAAGAAAAAGAAGTAGTCACACTTAAAAATCATGTGTTTACATTACAGTGTTTGGTTGGTGTCGGTTCCATTACTAAAATTTTTTGGGAGTGTTTCAGCAGTCGGCCACGGCAGTTATCTCCAGCATGTAACCTGGTGGTGCGGTGGCGTCATTTGTCGAGGCCTTGTTGTCGAGCACCTCCAGCTCCAGAGTTCGTGCAACAAGATCGTTGTTTATCACCCTGACTCTGGTGTAGGGTGGTAGCATCCATTCTGCCTCATGTGAAAACACAGGCTTGGTGACTTGACCAACATTCGGGCACCGGGACGGAACTCTGTATGTGGTAACAACTCCAACTCCCTTTGAAAAGCCATCTGCCACACTCGGCTTAGTGCTTGTTGACACGAAGGTAGGTTGCCTGCCAAAGTGTGTCAGTTGAGGAGCCACAAGGAAAACGCAAAAAAGTACCTGAAAATCTGCCCTGTTTTGTACAGTGCTTGCTGGACGGGGGTCATATGAGAGCCACGGTACAGAGTCATTGCCTGGGGGCGTTGACATACCAGGGTTCTGTTAGTGTGCCAGAAAATGGCACCCAGCTCCTCCAAGCACGGCGCGTCCTGTATGAGTGCGTCATTCAGCACGCGA
>JAHLWZ010001148.1:0-16066 GCA_020536535.1 Pelomyxa schiedti | reverse complement strand
AAGCTCTGACCAGTCGGTTGATGTTTGGTGATTGGGTGTATGTTGCAAGACTGTTAACACTCCTGCTCTTTCTGATAGGAAATGAGTCGTCCTCCTGTATCTATATTTGTAAGTAATTTTGTCAGCTGACAGAATCAGCAAATATATCTGTCCACACACAAAATGTTTACAGTAAAAGCAAAGAAAGAACATTCGAGGAAACGAAGCGAGACGAGGAAAAAAAAAAACATCACTATCCAAAAGTAAATGTTGGACTGAATCAAACAAAGATTCTCAAAGATTGGCACAAATGAATCCATCATCACCAACCAGGTAGTAGTTCATATTCGCGAGTGTCATCGACGGCGGGGACGTGATCCCACTTGGCCCCGTGAAGCTGCTGCTGCTGCTGGGCGCCACCACATTGTGCTGCGTCTCCAGTAGCAGCGGCGACGCCTGCGGCCGCGTGCTGCTGCGCTCCGTGGAGGACGACGAGGCCGCGTCGCCGCCGACGCCGACGGGCGAGCGAGATCGCGTCGCGGGCGACAGCGACGCGACGCTGGGGGACGACGCCGACGGCACGACCGCGCCGCCGACGCCGCCGCCGACGCACGAGGAGCCCGTGCCACGGGAGAAGGCCCCGCCGAGGGGCGTGGACGTGGTCGCGCCAGGGGAGGTGCGTGGCTGGTGCTGCATTTCTTGCTCTCGCGACAACACAAAGCTCTCTCAAAGAAAGAATGTGGCAATTATGGGCTGACGAGGCAGGCTGGCTGCTGGGGGTGTCTGCCCGGGCGGGGTTTTGTCGTTGGGGGGAGATTGTCGTTGAAGACAGAACCAACTCGGCTTTGTGTGATTTCAATTTCGTTGTTGTGTCTATTTGTTAATTACGTTATGAGGAAGTCCCGCGACTTCCGATAAACCGGATTTGTGATGTTGATATGTGACTTTCTCTCAATTTTGGTCTGTGGTCACATCATATCACCAGCAGGCAATCCGGATGCCACCCCACCGGGGCTGTCGGTGTTCCCTCAAGCATTGTTCCCTGGGCCAATCCTCTCATTGACCCTCATGGTCCAAATATGATCCACTGAGACCCAAGATCTCGATCAAAGTCACCAAATCCAATTCAATCAACCAATGAGCAAGCCCACGCCGACGGTGTCCGCGGCCATAGCCGTCCCGACGTCGTCGTCGGGGCTCAGGAGCAGCGGGGGCTACGTCCCCACGCTGTCGACGGTCGCGTGCGAGGACGTGCACCTCTACACCCTCTCGGCGTCGCCGCCGACGCTCTCCGAGGTGCCCTACGTGCTGTCCTCCTCGCCTCCCACAATGTTCACCCCGCCGTCGTCTCCCCCGACCTCCCCGCCGAGCTCGCCGCGGTCGGGGTCGCCCCCGCTCCTGACCAAGTCGTCGCCGCTGACGCGGTGCTACGTGCCGAGCGCGGCGCCGACGCCGAAGCGGTCGTTCCACGTCGCGTGCATTGGGAGCTGTTGCGTGGATCAGGTGTTCTCACTTGAGAATCTGGAGAATCTGAATATGTTCAGTCGCCGGGGAACTGGTTTGTGTTTTATGCGAATAAACCTCAACTACTACTACTACTGGTGCAAAACAAGTTTTATGCAACACCTGACCTTTTGGGGTAGATAAGCACTACCTTGCTATTGAAATCTCCACCAAGCTTAATGTGAGAAGTGTGAATTTCTGGCCTGGTGGCAGTGCTTCTAACATAGCAGTTGATCTAGCTAAATTGGGGCTCTCTACAGCATTCTTTGGTGGACTTGGCACTGATCCACCCTCTGAATGTAAGTTGACCAACTGGGATTTTTATAACTCATTGCAAAAATAAAAAGCTTGCATGGCAGACTTCACACAGTACAATGTTGATACATCCGGCGTTGCCCGGTTTGAGGAGCACCCAACAGGTCTCAGTGTGATTCTATCGGCTGCTGGCAGGGATAATGGTGACAGAACAGTGATGGCTTTCAAGGGTGCCTCAGACCACTATAATAAGAGCTTTTGCAAGGTACTGATTACTCTGGTTTCGCACATATGACCCACATCGAAAACCAGGAAGATGTGATACGAAGAACCACAATTCTTGTCTGGACCTCTCTCACAAGTGACTGCGGTGTTGAAGCAATCGATCACTGCATAACAATGGCAAGGGACGATCGTATTATGATAGCTGGTGCTCCCTCCATCTCAATCATTCAGGTAGGTCGTTCACTTTTCTTTGTTGTATCGCATGAGAGCCACCCTGTCCTCTAGAACCGAACAGAAGACGCAAGGCGCCTAGTGAAGCGGTGCCACGTAGTGAGCATGAACGAAGAGGAGATGTTCAAACTTACAGAAGAGTGTGACCCGGAAGCCGCAATAAAAAGGATACTCTCATGGGGCTCAACCACTACCGTCGTCCTCCTCACCAGAGGAAAGGTTTGGCTGCCAGCCCCAAAACACCCAACACAAAAAAAAAAAACAACACTTAACCAAACTCACAAGTCACTAAAAACAACAACACAAAAAAGCAAGGAGCTTGGCTAGTTGACAAAAGAGTCAACAAAATCGTCAAGACCACGCCACCCACAGGCATAACAGTGTGTGACACAACCGGAGCCGGTGATGCCTCAATGGCTGGGCTCCTGCTGGGCCTCGTGCGGAAGCGCACTCCTGAAAAGTTTGTTCTCCTCTCTCCCCCTATTCAACTCCGATTATTATATAGCAGTTATTGACACCACATTAACTTTTGCTTTCCGGTGTAGGTGCGCACTGTATGCTGTTGCACTTGGGTCACTTGAGGTATCCACACCTGGGGTGAGGCAGGGCATCCCACGGTCAGTCACAGAGTTGGAGTTGTACATCAGAGACCACCCAATGGAGCAAGACTCTGACTGGTGGGAAAAGTGAACCTGACACTAACTAATGTTGAAAAAACACAATTACTTGATAACTCTGAGTGAGTTACACATCTTCACTGTGCCGTAAGGCCCGCATTGATTGCGTTGATTGGTTTTTCGGAGAAGAACCTTTTCAATCACGACGCTTCGAAGTAATGAACAGCGTTGTTGTTCACCTGGACGCGCGGAGCCAGTTTGTTGCATTTGCGGCAGGAGCGATTGTGGGACGGTGCGGAGCCAGCAGCGCGGTCCGTTTCCTCACGCAGGCCTCGGCGGCCCACATCGGCCGCGACTGGATCGTGTTCCCCGCACGCCAGCTCGTCGCGTGCGCGCAGATCAACCAACGCAACGCCAGGGGGACCTACCAGGCCTCGGTCCCTGTCCCCGTCGCGATATCGGCGACCCTGGGCGTCGTCGCCAGCGATCGGCTGACACAAGGATCTGGTTGCCTCCATTTCGTCGAAGGCGGAGACACGCCCGTTGGATTCGTCGGGAGGCTCGACAGGTTCTTGGTTGTGCGAAAGATCACCGACGCCGGCAGCGGAGAAAGCAAAATTGTTGTGGTCGACACTTGGGCTTATGGGCACCCTGTGGTTGGTGAAGTCAGTTCCAAGTTGTGCCGGTATGACCAAGCAATTCTGCATGGAACCAAGTGGCTGATGATTGTAACAGAGGAGTACCTGATTCTGTGGTGCATCGATGTGCCGGGACTGGAGAGTGTGAGGGATGCTTTGCTGCCATCCGAAGCCGCGCAGTGTGTCAATTGCGTGACAACAGATGATGTGCCGACTACCATGCCACTTGAGACCATCGTGGGCGATGTGATT
Organism: Pelomyxa schiedti; assembly: GCA_020536535.1. NCBI lineage: Eukaryota > Evosea > Pelobiontida > Pelomyxidae > Pelomyxa > Pelomyxa schiedti. Next base: position 12,366 of record JAHLWZ010001148.1, on the reverse strand, counting down.
CCAGTCGATGACAACACACTGGCTATGATGCGTCCGCTGTGGGATTCTCTGCTGTTTGTTGACTTGGAAGCTTCTCACACTGCCAGGAAAATGTGCTACTCCAAATCTTTCTGTGATTTGATGTTGACAGCATTGGAAACTCCGTGGTCGTGGCATGGGAATTTATACACGTTTGACTCAGGATTGGTACCAGTCCCCCTCGTCTTGCTCCAAAAAACTGGTGGCAACACACGGATCAGGACCTTTGCCAATGCCAAAAGAGTGTTCCACGTTGGCCAGTCATTGTATTGCACGACAGATGGCGCTGAATGCACCACACTGCATGACCTTCGTGAGAATCACCCTGATGTGGTTCTTGGAAAGTGGGGATGGTGGTCGCAGGGACCAAAGGCTGTGAAGAATGGAGCCGTGATTGTCAGAAACCCCATGAGAGTTTCAGTGTGCGATGTTGTGACTGGCACCCCACTCCTCTCGTTTGAGACATCACCCCCAACAAGTTCTGTTTCCTTCTTGTGAACTCTTAGTCACAGCACAATACATCACACTTGGGCTTGCTGTTTCATCAAAGATGAGAAGAATCAGGGTGAACCCACCCAAGGGCTTTTCCTCTTTCCAAAACGCGTTTTCTGATTGATTAGGTGAAGGGTCAGAATAATAAACCACTGTGATGTCGGCGTCAGCGTCGTACCAAGTTGTGCGGTACAGGCACGGCAAGGTGACGTACGAGGTGCTGGCCAAGTTGGGCACGGTGCCAAAGTACAGGGAGGGCAACCTGGGGTTAGACAAAGTTCTATTCGGTGCGTTCGCTTGTGTGAAATAAAAAGGAGAAAGTCCAAGTTGTTGCTTGCAAAACCTTTGCAAATTTACTGCTGCTGTGTTGCAAATGGCGCTCACGCCCCTTTTTTTATTGCCTTTTTTTCGTTTTCCAGCTGACGAGATTTTCACGAATGTGCAAAAGGGCGAGAAGGCAAAGGGCACTGACCTTAGAGCTGCTTTTGGGACTGGTTTGTGGAGATTTTTTCATAGTTTATCTCGGAAAAGTGTTTAACGCCCGTTTTTCACAGATAATGTTACTGACTGCATCAAAGTAATACTCACCAAGGGCGAATTTCAACTTACAGCTGACCAACGACGGGAAAAAGTTGAAGCAAAGAAAAGGGAAATCATAAACTACATCCACAAGGTATTCTTCTCTTAGTTCCATCCACCGAATATAATGAAAAGAAACACTAGTATTACATCGATCCTCGGGCAAAAACACCTCATCCGGTAACCAGAATTGAAAATGCACTTGAGACTTTGAAGGTCTTACAATTCTGATTAACGACCTGTTCTCATCCTGCGTTAGATTCATGTTGATCCGGATCTACCAGTTGATAGACAAATACCAGACATTGTTAAAAGACTTCCTGAGGTTAATGTCTATCCGGAAATTCGGTATTTATAGTAGAATAGGTTATGCCTGTCAAAAAGTCAGAGATAGAGGCCACAATATCTGTCCCACATGCCTTTCTGGGTGCATCAGCTGGCGTAATTGCACGATACTGTCATGTTAATGTATCTTCCCATCTTCAAAAAAAACAAAATTTAACCTGCAACAAAAAGAGAGAACAATACACCGATGAAGGGTGCAACATGGCCATTTCACTTGTTCCTGGAGACTATGACTCCCTTCTTGCCGAGATGAACAGAATCACCAAGGGTGCATTCCAAATCGATGTGGTTGGTGCAGAAGCCACCGCGACAACCACTACTACACCCACAAGAGGCGGCAAAGGTGGCGGCAGAGGCAAACGTGGTGGTCACTAACAAGCCAATCAGTCTGTCCAATAACTTCCACACACACCGCACAATCCATGGACAATCACCCAACACTGCATCCCTCTTGGCTAACAAACTTCAAAACTTAAAGTTGCAGTTGAATCTTCGATAAATTGCCAAACCAGGCAACCCAACTCTCAAAATACTCTTCTGAGAAGAAGGAAAAAGCGGAAAAAAAGGGGTTTTTTGGTGCTGCGACCGTTGTCGACACCTACCCGTTGGTGAAGAAAAAAAAAAACAACAACAGAAATACGACTGGAGTGACCTTAGGCTTTCAAACATTTTTGTTTTTTGTCGACCGAAAAAAATACCGAGCAGGGAGAATGATGCAAAAATTGGTGTATTATGACCGTAATAGGGTGTCATACAGTGACACGCCAACGGCACAACACTTTTTGCCGGTCACCATCACCATCCCAATCACCCCACCTCCCATAATTTTCCACCCACAGCAGTATCAATTCCCTCAGCAAACGTTTCCGCCGCCGGGATTCCCAATGCAACATCAATACATTCCCCAGCAGCCCCGGCCGTTCTTCCCCCCGCAACAACACGAGGAGCCTCCTCCCACAATTCCCATGCCGATGCCGGCTATGCCACCGCCGCCGCCCCCTGTGGAAGAGCCAAAGGTGACTACAAAGAGGGTTTATTATGATGCTGCAAGGTCCTCTTACAGGGATACTCCTACTACCACACATTTCATTCCAGGTTTGTTATTGCAGTACTGGCGATATTCTTATATCGGGCTTTTTTTTTTTTTTTTTGCTTCTCTTATATCTAGGGACTATCGAGATTCCTACTGTTAGTCCGACTACTAATGTATCATCTGTTGCGGCAGTTAACCCTGCTAGAGTACCGTCTCCTCCGCCAACCGTTCTTTCTACTGTCAACATAGATGGAGATGAGTACGAGGAGATAGAAGTTGAAGAGAGTAGGCCTCCTGAACTGAAAACTGTTCAAAAGCTTGTATATTACGATCTAGGCAAAACATCCTTTAGTGAGCAACCTACTACCATCCATTTCATGCCTGTCACAAAGGATGTGCAAATTTCTGTAAACCGACCACCAATAAAAGTGAAGAAGCTGGTACTAAAACCCAAGGTTGGGACTGTTACAAAACAGGTCTACTTTGACAAAAGTGGTACAAATTACCGGGATACACGTGATGAAACATACAATGTTCCTTTTACTGTTGTAGTTCCCCAACAAAAACCAAGTCCTCAGATTCCTCCTCCACAACCTCCACAGCCAACCCCCCAGCCAACTCCAACTCCCCAGCCCACCCCACAACCTGAGGCGTCAAAAGTGATATATTACAACGCCTCACACACTTCATTCAGTGAAACCTTAGATGATATCCACAACATCCCGTTTCGAAATTCTGCACCTTTATCCACGCCTCCTGTCAAAGGTCCTGCTCCTTTCAAAGTCTCAAAACCAGGTGATGGGGTACAAATCAGCACCCCTCCTGTTCTCCATTTTGATACCCCACAAGCGCCTGCTCCATTTCGCCACTCTCAACCCGGTGGGGGACTTTCAGCCCTCCACCAACCTGCAACTTTTACTCACTCCACCCCTGGTGGTTGGCAGGCACAGAGTATTGGTCCACTCCCTGTATCCAAACCCGTTCAAGAACCTCTTCTTCCTACTGAAGAGCACACACATCACAAGAAAAAGAAGTCCAGTCATTCCCCTCCCCTCAACACAACTCCCACTCTCCCAATGATGCCAGTTGCAGAGTTGCCCACGATCACGGCTGAACCCAAGAAGGAGAAGAAGCATCACCACCATCACAAAAGAAAAGATGAAAAGGAACCATCTCCCACGCTTGCTCCTTCACCCTCTGCCCCAAAATCCCCTTCACCTATTCTACAACCACTAGCCACACCCTCAGTTACAGTAGCTACACCTTCTGCAACAGTAGCCACTACACCTACCGCAGCTGTAACTCCCACCCCGGCAACAGCACCATCACCGCCAGTGACCCCAACGCCATCAGTGACAGTCACAGCACCAAGTACTGAAAAACCCAAATACATTATTAGAAGAAATGGACCACCTATCATCAGTACTTCAGCTTCGGCACCATCACAGTCTCCTTCATCACCCTCCCCTTCTCCTTCCCCTTCCCCATCCCCGTCCCCCGCCCCATCCCCGGTGTCATCACCCGCACTCCCTCCCTCACCTACTGTGACGCAAGTACGCCCTCCAACTGTTCCAGCCGAGGCTTGGTTCTCCTTTGTCACAGGATGCGGAGAAACCAGTTTTCGCACATATCACTCTGAACCAACTCCCAGCACTCCTAATGCTACAACGCAGCCTCCTCCATTCCGGCTTTTGGAGGATGGCTCTCTTATTCTGCGACGCAGACTTACTGGGTCGTTGCGTGTCAGTGGCTCACAAGCAGCCAGCGCTAGTGGAATAACAACTTGGGAAACGATCACAAACCCAAAAGCTGCTGTTGAGTTCCATTGCGGCAAGTTGGAAGTTGAATACCTTTCAAAATTGGTGGACAAGCTGGGGGGTTGGCCCAAGCCTGTCCCGCCAACGAGTAAGAGTTCCACGATATTCTCAATTGTCACAAGGACCGATGCAGTTTGTAGTTGCTTCCTTTTTTTTGGTTACCGATTCCCCTTCAGGAGTCAGTACCACAGGTTGACGTTGCAGCTCTCCAAGCAAATCCTGCCAACAAAAATGCCGTTTTCCAAGTGGCATCAAATTTCAATGCGTTAGAAGGTTGCTTCTGCATTAAGAATACTTCTCTAACACCTTCTAGCAATCTCTGAGGAGTCTTCACCTACGACTGAAAGCTTCACTGGTATGCTTTGTCTATTGACTCTATAAATATTTATGGTTACAAAAGAGGACTATATTTTCGATAAGACACAGGGTCCAGCAGCTTCAATAAGCGCTGCAGCAGGTTTCCTTTTTTTATATCTATTTCTTTATCCTATGTAATCTTGAAACAGCTGCAATCGCCAGAGTTTATGCAGCATTTGCTTCTCCCACAAAACCTACCTCTGAGTGGACCCAAACTGACGATCGCCAGATAAATCTGCTCTGCCATCCCGATATTGCCGCCCAATTGCCTGTAAAAAATGGCTATGTTATAATACCCAGTACCATCTCAAGCAGTGCATTACCTGCTAAGGACACGCCTGAGTATCTCCAGCTGCTGGGCAAGGTACAAGTAGCTTCGCACAAAGATGTTCAGGTCGTTTTTTCATCCTCTGTTGGATTTGATTACCCCCTTGGCGACCCCTCCCAGCACGTTGACCAGGTAATCTCACTCAACAGCACCTTCTTGAAAGTTGCTAACTTCCAAAAGGTATTCTGTGCCGCCGTAAATATAGCACAAGGACCAACCGGTCAAGGCAATGCCGCTTCCCCCAACATAGAACAAAAGGTACCGAAACAAAACTTCCCACCTTGACCCTAACGCCCGGACAGTGCCGGCTTGTTCTACAAGCAGCCTTTGATGGAGCCTATGTATCGGCAATACTCAACAAGCGAACCCAGCTGTTCCTTGTTCCGGTAGGCGCCGGAGCCTTTGGGAACAGAATGGACTGGGTGTGGGATGCCATCACCGCGGCACATGAGCGGTGGACAGGCCACCCTGAATGCACCCTAAAGAGGGTGTGCCTCCCTATGTGGGGAGCAGGACCCTTTGTCAGGGACCTACTTGTTGAGGGCTGTGTGTCCCGTGGGTGGAACTATGAGTGGGTCAGCTACACAAAGAATATCCCCACTGTGGAAATGAAGAGTACCTGATACCATCATGTGACTGGCTTAAATTAAAATTGGGCTCAAACATAAAAAAAAGGGAAAGTAAAAAGTATTCTTTTGTTTCTTCAACTTTGTTTTGAACACTGTTGGTGCACGTTACCTTCTTGTTCTCTTGGGCTTTGTTGGATTCTTCTTCTTTTTGGTTGTTGATGATGCAGGCCTCTTTATCTTGCTCCTCTTTATTGGTGCTGCCTCCTCATCACTGTCTTCCGACGACGAGGATGAGGACGATGAAGAGTCACCAGAAGACGAAGGTGATGAACGGTCACGTGAGGTATCACCACCACCATTGTCACTGTCTTGATCATCATTGTTACCGGGTGTAGGAACCTCCGCGGGGATGCCGGCTCCTGTACTACTGGTACTAGTTTGTGTTTCTGCTGTTGCCGCGGAGGCTGCTGCGGCTGTTGTGGATCTCGTTATAATGGTGGATGTTGATGGCTGCGGGGGGGACAACGACGAGGATGAGGAGGGAGAAGGGGTGCTGATGATGGATGAGGTGGTTGGGGCCGCGGGCTTGTTCTTCTTGGTTGGGCAAGGTTGAGGAAGGGGCAGTGGGAACAGGGCTGCTATCTCCCGGTCTGGGATTCGTTTCCGGCTGCTAGTGGTTGAGGTGGATGTGGTGTTGTCTGTTACGTAGGTGACTGATGCACTGGGTTTTTGCGGTCGCGCTTGTTGTTGTGGTGTTGTTGTGGAGGATGTTGATGGCGGAGACGATGGCGGTGATTTTCTGTTGTGGGAGGTGAGGGAGGTGTTCAAGTAACCCACGGTTTGGTCAGATGAATCGTCCTCTTGGGGTTTCTGCAATGAGGTTGAGGAAAGAAAGGGAAGAGGTAGAGTGGTACTTGACAACTATTGAACTGTTTATCTGGATTAAGAAAGCAAAACCACTGCTCCGGTAGCACAGGATTTTTCTGAGGATGCCTTCGCCATTTCAAACAACGGTTGCACTGCACCCAGGTATTATCTGGTGCAAGAAGTTTCCTGTCGGTGGGAAGTTGCTCATAGTCCGCTTCATGCTCCTCCAAGAACTTTTCTACCTGAGTGTGGTTTAGAGCAGGTAAACCCAACTGACTTGCCTTACCTCTTTAGATAACCATTCCTCCAAAGAGGCAAAAGTAGCATCTTCATTGAAACCTTGCTTGTTGTTTAGGGGCTCAAGACCATTTGCGTTAACCACTCCAATTAAGCCATTTCCTCTCTCTATATAAGACGCTTTTGAGTCGAGTGATCCCACTTTATAGTCTGTGCAACACTTAATACACAGAAAAGTGGAAATAAAACTACAGGAGCTGCATAGCCGGTTGTGCCAGTAGATGTGAAAACCACTCAGTCCCCTTTCTTTATCACTTGAATTGTATCTTTTGAGTATTAGAGAGCTTCGAGACAAGTAGACACAAACCCTAGACTCAGATTTCCTATGTCAGCTATTGTGGATTTGATTCGCTTTACTTTGCTGAGACTAGTGTGCACAGGTATTGTTTCTACTTTTTTGCCACAAATGTAGATAATCGATGATGGCATTAGGTAAAGGATGGAACAGTATTCTCTCAAGGAAATATCAAGGGGCACTTTGGTGTCTCCTATCTTGGAAAACTTAGAAACGCTTCATTATTAATTACACTGCTATTTATTTAACATCTGTACCCCTCTCCTGTTTGACAAGTACTTCCCCTTGACAGGCCTGACTTGGATGTCATGTTTATCTTCAACGTGCATCAGTTCAAGTTGGGTTGGTTCGGCAAGGCTCTTATGGAGATTAAAGAGCATTACGCAAGTGCCAGTTCCACCATGTGTGTTGGTTCCCTGACGAAGGTTGATTATCCACATTGGATACACAAATCTTGTCAGGATGAAATTGAAAAAGGGGATTACCTGGGACAAGGAGTGAATCTTTCCGAAAATCAACCCAATCCCAATGTTGGTTTTAACAGGTGACACTTGGAATATCTTGTCTAAAGTCTCTTTGGCTTCTATATCGGGTTGGTATTTTGGGTCAATCGCCATGGTAGAACGGCTGAGGGGATGTGAACGAACGAGGAGATGACGAAATGACGTACCAAAAAGTGACTATTGGTGTTGTTACTGCCATACTGCTTGCATTTAAGGAGGTTGACAGTATTCCAATTGATGCAGTTTCAGGTGTCAAAGAAAACACAATGGCATCACTAGAAATTCTCATGGACCCTAGGTTTACATTAGAGCCACCATGTAACTACAATAACCTGTTTTGAATCCTATACCAAAACGCCCAATCTGAATTTTGTCATTCGTTTGCGGACGCCCGAACTGGAACAAGCCTTAATGGTATTAAAACACTTACCTTAACAAGAAGTTACCATGCATTTCCCCAGGAGTCATCCCCCTTCCATTATCTGTTATCATAACAACCGGTGTCTCAAATTCCTCATTCCAATCTATGTTAATTTGTTTTGCCAAGGCATCAACAGAGTTATCAATCTAAAAGGACATGTAAGATGGATTTAGAAGCCAGAACTTTAAAACCAATTCAGCTATAGCCCCAAGTACCCATCTGTGGGTGGTTCGTGCGTTGGACTCTAAGAAGCTGGGGTGTGCTGACAGGGAGCTTGAAGAAACAGTTAGAGACATCGTTGAAGGGAAAAGGTCAGTACTGCTCAGAGGCAGGTTGTAGCATAAAAGTCACAGAATCATCACGCTGAAAGGCCTGGCTCGGTGGGTATATGTAACATTTCCCAAATCCAGGGAACGAGTGGACAATGTGCTTTGCAAATGAGCCAATATCAAGGGGTGGTTTGTACCTTGGGTTCTGCTCGTGGATATTTTGGATTACATCCATGAAAGATAACATGCTGAAGGAACCCAAAAAAATGATCTCTTTCAGTACTCGAGGCCGTCACAGAAGGTTTAATCTTTTTTACAATCAAAACTTGAAAGCAATAGAGGCATACAGTAAGCCTGCATATGGTGTCGGTTGGTGCTACACCTTTCACGTCAGCTTCATAGAATCGGAGTTCAGAAGGCCTACATCAAGTTATCAGGTGCTAGAACAACTTCCAAGTTGAACATAGAATAAAAACATACACAGTAACAGCCAGGGAGGCATCTCTCTGAACATCGATAGTACAGAGGAACTTATTATTCCAAAAGAGCTTCGCAACAGAAACCAACGATGTTGGTGCATAGACAGCACTCGCGCTACTACTGTTTATGAACGAAGTGTCTTGTTCCATATTTCTGACTTGCGCGATGCACAATTCGATAAAGCCAGCGTCTAAACAGTAAATAGAAATTAAGAAAAAGGGAAAAAAGGGGAAAAAAGAAAAAAAACCGCAAGGGTGCCCGCTGCTACATTACTTACAGAGATTGCGAGATCGCGTTAAACAGCCCGAAAACGCGGTGATACGTGCAGCAGTCGTGCCGCAGATCTGTGCAAGTTGTGTTTGCGAAACTAGAATAATTGGTCACAGTCATAGCCTCAAAAAAAAAAAAAGTGCGCAGCTACCACTTTGACACGTGCACACACCCATAATAGAATTCTATGGCCTCAATGACTCCTCAATCACAAGTCTCGTCAGTCATTGGTACCTCTCGTCGCCCCTTTTCACACCAAGCGCGGCAAAGTGAAAACGTACTGATTACGCGAAACTACAACAGAGAAAAAAGTTTTTTTTTTGCTATTACTGATGCTACTTTGGTGTGTTTGTGTGTTGGTGGGATTCTGTTGCGTGTGCCTTATGTATGTGTATTTGTGTTTGCTCAGTCGTCAAAGAATAACACCAGGTTGGTGAATATGGCGCCTATGACCAGTGCTACTGCTATTATATACCACGGCACCATGATGATGCTCCACTGGTAGTCCCGGGTCCCGTCAAGGGTCATGGCTAGCATAAACTCAAACGCCAGGACCAGGGTCCCAACACATATGGCGCCAACAATCCACCCCCCAAATAGCAGAGAGTCATCCCCGTGCATGTTGATACAACATATTTGGCCTGTGCATATGAGTAGCGGGCAGGCCACAAGCCACAGTTGCAGTGTTATCATGGGTGAAAGAACCCCGATCCACGCAATTGGGCCTCCTGGGTCGGCTAACTTGATTGACAGTAGACAGAGGAAAATACTGAGCAGTATTGCTGTGTTACGGTGAGCTTATTGTGAACTCCCAAAGAACGCTTGCATACCTCCAACGGTCAGTTGCTGCCAAACAAGCTGCTTCCAGGATCTTTTGCCACAGTGCACGCCTGCACATCCAGGTAGCACCATCAGGTATGCGGATAGAAGATGAAGAGGAATCGGCAAAATCCATCTAGGGAAAAGGTCGTCCTCCCCACCAACTAACCAGATAAACAGCATAATCTGAAACGGTAACGTAACAAAAATAGGGCTGAAACAGGAACAGCGTTGACCGCAATCGTCGTTTTCAACGCCTATATTACAGTCGGAATTTAACTTAGTAGCCATAGTAAAACCTTGGAACCAGAGACTGTTGAAAATTGGTGTATAGCAATCTCCTTCTGATGGCTCAATGTCAGGTATTTCGTATTTCACCTTCATCCCTATGTATAGCTAAAAAGAAGGTCATTTGTGAAATATAAGAAGGGACTCGCATACCGAAATAAAGAAATAAATGTGAACAAAACAAGCTAAAACTGGACCCGCAATAGCTATCCAGGGCCAATCAATAACTGATTCCAACTTGAGGACCAAGGTAATCAGGAAATACAATCCGATGCAGATATATAGCCACTCCCATAGACGAGATGAGGCGGCAATGACATAGTTCTTCGCTCGGCGTTTTTTGGCCTACAGTCGAGAATGTCATTGTGAAGAATGAGATAAAGGAAACCCACTTCCGCCTTTCTTCTAATTTCCGCTTGTATTTTCGCCCGCTTGGCGTCTTCCTTGCGTTGTTTCGCTTTCTTAAACCTGTTTAGAACTTTAACCTCTAGCAGTGTCCATAGAAATTACTTACTCGGAGATGTAAAAGGCTTTCGTTTGCTTTTCCGACCAATTTCTCTTTTTGGCGATGAAGTTCCAGAGACCAGGATCCCATGCCAAGGCATACATACGAGAGCATGTCTGGGTGTGTTTAAGTCAGCTAGTTTACTAAGAAGTCTACCTGAGAAATTTTACCAATCGTTCGCAAATTGGTGAGTGTGAGAATTTTTATTACAAGTTCGTCTGTATTTGTTAGTTGGAGATACAACAGTAAATATCACACCTGGAAGCTTGTCAAAGATGCCCGAAGTGTTGACTTGAACGGAAAAATCTGTACTAACGTGCAAAGCAGACGTTCTCAGCTGTGTCAGACGTCTTGTGGCGTTCGCTTCTTTCTCCTTTTTTTCCCCCAATTGTGAACTTCATTTGCGTTGTAATTTGATGTGCAAATTAATATCGTGTTTTCGCCAGATAAAGCAATTAGAACCTGCTTCTCCTTGAGGAGTTTTGGGTCGACGGGCTCCACCGCGTTTACCATGACCACATCGCTGCTGTCCTCGTCAGGGTCCTCCAGCTTCAATCTCGCGTGCCTCGCATGAGTTGTGTTTGCTTTGGCAACGGTAATGACAATGCTGTCACTGTCTCCAGCGTCGTCATCCGACGCGTGATTGTGGCTGTCGTCAGGTGTGCCGCCGCTATACGACGTTATAGAAGTAGTCGCCGTAGCCGTCGCGATTATAGCCGGAAGTGTTATAGTGGTGCCTACGCTCGCTGCTATGTGCAATAGTTGGTTGTTGTCCCACACACATCGTTTCGGTTATTATTTATTTTTTAGTTTGCACAAAAAAGTGCTCAAACTAGAACGAGAACAACGGCCGTAAAACGCCAAACAGATCTAATGATTGCGTACGTACCTCCTGCATCGGCGACATCCCCCATCTCACACGACAACCCACCCGCCAACGATGAAAGTGTTGGTTTTTCTTTGGTTCTCTTCTTTCCTTGAAAACGAAAGCAAGGCGAGATCTAGCCACGAAGAAAGAACAAAAAAGCGAGGGTGTTAAGGCTTCGTTCGTAATATTGCCGGTTGGAGATCAGCCCTACCAGAGTCGCGCCGTCCTTAAAAACACGTGTGTTACACATAGTGACGGTACAAGCTACATTATGGGACTTTATGTCCTGGGGTTCTGTTTCGTCTTGCTCAGTCTCTTTTCACCTGTTTTGTCGAAGCCGGTAACAGCGCAGGGCTGCGCGGCGTAGGGGGTGTGGCCGTGCCTGGTGCCCCCGTTGCTGTTGGTTTGTGTGCCGACGATGATGGTGGTGGTTGTTGTTGTCTGATGGATGATGATGACGATGCCGATGTTGTCAGAGGTGAGGCTGAGGGCGACAGGGAAGGGGACGAAGGGGAAGGGGAGGGAGCGGGGACGGGGGGCGGGGGCGGGAGCACAGCGACGGTGGCCTGCCGCGTGAGCACAGGCGTGGGGGCGGCGGGGGTGGTGGGTGCACTTGTTGGTGGTGGTGGTGCGGTAGTGGGGCTGGCAGGGGAGGAGGCAGCCTGGGATTGTTGCTGGGTGGTCCCGGCCCCTTTGGTTATGAGGAGATTGTTGGAGCTGGAGCTTGTGGTGAGGGCGTTGGCAGGGGGCTGCTGCTGTGGCTGTGGCTGTGGCTGTGGTTGTTGAGTTGGAGATGGAGAGGTGAGGGAGATCATGCTGGATTGTTTTTGTAGCTGGAGGGCTCGTTTGTGGGTGTTGCATGCGTCTTTGATTGAGTTGACCCAGGTCTTCTTCTCGATTGGGGAGCTGGCCGCCATCACGAATTTCCGCTCCTGGTTGTGTGTGT
>JAHLWZ010001147.1:0-16106 GCA_020536535.1 Pelomyxa schiedti | reverse complement strand
GATCCCTAAACCCCACCCACAAATCATTATGGAAGGACGAATGTCCAAAGTCCAATTCACATGGGAAAACAACACCATGGACCTGGAACTGTATCCCCAAAGCCCAAGACTGTATGGAACAGGAATAGACCCCCAAGATGGACCTTCGAGAATCCTGCATACAAGCTCCACTTAACGAAGTTACTCCCAGAAGCCCTCCCTGACCACCCAGTGACCTGCTGGAAAGCAGACAAACATCTCCTGATTCAAGCAGTGTGGCAAACAATGAACAACAACAACAACACACAAACAGTACAGTACCCAACCAACAGAACCAATATTGTTTTATGTTTTATGTGTGAAGGTCACTGGGACAAGGGTATCAATGGATAGAGATTTCCTTTGTAAAAAATGCTATGCAACCTCCACAATGCAGTTACATGCCAAACAAACAGAATGGGTGATGTGCGTGTTCTTCACTCACCTCTTAGCTTTAAAACCCTCTAGGTATTCACAAACTTTGTACATAATCAGATCAGATAAAAAAAAGAAGAAACTACAAATATTATGAGCCCAGGAAGCGTTTCATAGAAATGGAGCATTTGTGGACAGCGGAATAGAGGGTCTGTGCTTCATCAGCACCAAACTGCTCAAAAGTCCAAGTACACTCTTGGTTGTCCATTTGGAATGGCGATGTTGAACTCCTCAACTGGCTGCTTATGTACAAAGTTTGTGAATACCTAGAGGGTTTTAAAGCTAAGAGGTGAGTGAAGAACACGCACATCACCCATTCTGTTTGTTTGGCATGTAACTGAATTGTGGAGGTTGCATAGCATTTTTTACAAAGGAAATCTCTATCCATTGATACCCTTGTCCCAGTGACCTGCACACATAAAACATAAAACAATATTGGTTCCGGTGGTTGGGTACTGTACTGTTTGTGTGTTGTGTGTGTGTGTGTGTGTTTGCTAAGCTATTCTGTGTCATTTGACTCATCAACAGTTGTCGCGCGATCACAATAGTTTGGTGTCGCGTGACGTCGCCTGCCCCCCGCGATCACAAAAGTTTGGTGTTGTGCGACATTGCGCACCCCCAAACTGTTGTGATCGCGCGACAACTGTTGATGTCGCGCGACATCGCGTGCCCCCCAAACTATTGCAGAGGCAGGGCTTGCCGAATCTGAGTGACAACCACAGCGACACTTTTATGGCAAAAAGCTTGCCTCTGCTTTTGCTGATTTTGGAGCCAAATAAAGGTCAAGAGTCATTGAGACACTGAGAGAATGCCAAAGATGTGGTCTTACATCATTTCAATGCAATGTTCCTTGCAACCTGATTTGGGGGTGTTCCCACGAATTGCCCAACAATTGAACAAATGAACCTCCGTTTTTCCTCTGGGCCATACTTGTGGGACAAACATCCTTGATTTTACTCTCTTACTTGATCAGAAGTGTGGACAAGAGTTTTATCATCATTGTAGTTTTTCTTTTTGTTGGCTGTGGTGAAGGTTGGTTGCCTCCAACATTTTGGTTAGAAAAAAAGAAAGGATCTGTTGTTGTGGTGCTGCTATCTGGGCCACCAGCGAGGCTGCCACATTGCGGCAGAGTGGTGCATCCCATTTGCCTGTGCCGGCAAGTGCTATCGAGATTCTGGTGGGTGCAGGGTGCAGGTAGGTACTGGTGCGGCAGCATGTTATTACTAGCAGGTGGCACAGACACAGGATGGTGGGTGCCGGCTCAGGCAACCCATGGCAGCACTGCTGCAGCTAGGTCGGGAGGTGGTTCCGTGCAGGTGCAAGCAATGAAGCCGCTTCTTAGCAGTGCTCAGCCAAAATTGTTGCTGTGTGTAGGTGAGAATAAAATTAATAAGCCTAGAGAGAGCATACCTGCTGATATCAGTGCAAAGGTCAACCTAGTTCCTAAAATAGGTGAGTTTGCAGCACAAAATGAAGAGGTCAACCTGTCAGAGTTCCTTTCGTTCTTGGTGGGACAGAGAGTTCTCAGGTTTATCTTGTGGGCAAGTTAGAATACAACATAAATAGAACAGAATAGACCTATGCAGTGCTAGTTCACAGCGCCTACAACTTTGTAAAGCAGCTGTGGTAGAGTATTTGGCTGGCCCACTGAATCTGGTGCGGCAGTATTCAGAGTGGTGCTGCTTGTTTGCTGGGCATAGAAACAGGGTGGTGACAGCAAGGACCATAAAGCCAAGCAAGCTTCGGCCAGAAACTGGACAGGGATGTGAGTGTGCAGGGCAAGCAATGAAGCCACTTCTCGCGAGTGCTTTGACAGAGTTGCTTCTGTGTGTAGGTGAGAATAAATGCAGTAGGTATAGTGCGAACGTGCCGGCTGTGTGTTTTCATTGCTGTAATTGCGAAGGTCAGGTTAGCTCCTACAACAGGTGAGATTGTTGTACAAATGAAGAGGGTAACCTGACTGAGTTCCTTGCGTTCTTGGTGGAACAGAAAATCTTATCTGCACAAGTTAGAATCCAACATAAATGGAATAGGGGAATAACCTATGATGGTGCTACTTTGCAGTGAAGCAGTGGGGCTGAAATCTGCGCTACATACACATGAGACTGGGGAAGAAAAGTACAAAGAGTACCATTCTCTTTGTGCCGGCAACTGGCTCTTGTGGAGTATCCGCATTCTCCTCAGGGGTTTTGTTCAATTTCCCTGAGTTTCGCGTTAGAATAAATCCAAAATGGGGGTGGAATATACCTCAAAGTGATAAGTTTGTTACAGTGTAGGTAAGTTCAACATTACCGTGATTCTGGTGGGTGCGGAAGTATTACTAGCGGTACAGACAGAGGATGGTGGGTGTCTGTTCTGGCAAACCAAATCAGTACTGTGGGTAGCTGGGGCAGGCAATGAAGCCGCTTCTTCCTGCTGTGCTCAGCCAGAGTTGCTGTGTGTAGGTGAGAATTAAGTTAATCGGCCTAGAGAGAACATGCCTGTTGTGCCTTTTCATTGATATCCTTGCGTTCTGGGTGGAACAAAAAGTTCGCACGTTTACCTGCACAAGTTAGAATACAAAATAAACTAAACAGAGGAATAGACCATGAGGTGTTACTTCACAGTGCCGGCAACTCTGAGAAACACTGGTGCTGATTCCTGCGCCCCACATGAGACTGAGGGAGAAAAGTGGAAGGGGTACATGCCTGCTATGGTTATTCTCTCGGTTTTGGGGGCTCTGTTGCGTAGAAGGAGGGTACCATTTCTTCTTGGCGCCTGCAACCGACTTGCAACAATGACAGCATTCTAGTTGGTCTCTCAGCGTTCTTGGTTGTGTGATTCCCTGTGCTACAAGTTAGAATGAAAGCCAAATGGAAGAATAGAACATACCTCAAAGGGCTAAATCCATTATGGTGTCTGGCAGGAAAGTTCCCCCTTGTCCACACATGAGAATGAAGTATAAGTGAGTAAGGACATGTCAATACTTTATGTTGCTTGATGGCAAACGTGGGGCAATCCCATGGCAGAAGGGTGTGGCAATGGCTGCCAACATAAGGGTGCACTGTAAGAAAGCTGCAGGGAAGGTGATGCAATGCAGGTCTGCTGAGTGCCAGCGAGCTGGTGTCTGGGTGCACATCAAGGGGGGAAAAAGGAGGGGAGGGAAGTATACCTGCCAGTATTGTCCTGTGTCCAGCCGGCAGGTCCGCCACCTGTGTCATGTGAGAGAAGACAGACACCTTAGCTTTGCAACTGATCTTAGTTCAGTCGCCAGTAGGACACTGGAACCCTGTATATCTGTTGGAATGAACTTAAAAAAAAAGTGGGAACATGAGAAGATGTGTTGCTACCTGCAATGCAGATGTCTACACCATCATTTTGTTTTCGGTACCTTTCTACACACTGCTTTAGGCGAGCTCAGGAGGAACCAAGATGTAAAAAAGAACTACCTTCTAGGTCTTTGTTGTTGAAAACACCAGAGTCAACAACCGATCGGCACCAAAACAACACCCGAAACTCGTTGGGAGGCCCTTGGCACCACCAACCCTTCCACAACACCACAACCCCATACTTTGCCCCACCACGTTGCCAGTGTTGGTGCCACCAATTGTCGGTCTTCGGTCAAAAGTTTGTTTTTTTGATTTCTGCAACTTTGCAAAGAGAGAGAGAGACAAGAAAAAAAAACCAAAGATACAGATCGGCGTCAGCAGAGTGGGAGCGTGGAAGAGGGCAACGGGTTGTGGTGGTTGAAAGGGCTTGTAATGCCTTATTTCAGGTTTCATACTTCCTTGCTTTCCTCATACTCACCTGCTTGCAGTGAGAACACCCGCTGTACCTCCCTCTAAGCAGCTGGAAGTGGCAAGTGTGGGCCAGACCTTTCGGTATGCCCTACCCCAAGTTCTTCACCTCGTTTTGCAAGTCTAACTATAACGCAGGTGGATATCTTTGTTTGTCTTCCCCCAACTCCATCAGACCTAAGGCAGGTATGCTCCCCCACTCTTTTTATCGTTTTGACTTGGAAACAGACTGACTGTGTGGTGTACCCAACGCGAACTCTCTTCATCTGGCAACTCATCCCACGGCACCAGGATACTGCTGGATTGGGGGTAAAGTATGCTCTCTACCACTACCTTTTCCCACAATTAACCTCTGATTTGCTAGGGAACTTTCTAGTATGTTAAGTGCGTGCTGTGGCTCACTCTTCATTTTTTCCCACAAGCAGTAGCTACTTCAAGGTAAGATTGTTTCCCTGCTTTCCGCTTCTAATTGAATGATGCAGGTATGTGGTTGCAAGGTGAGCTGTGGGCTGACCCACGGTACTGGTGAGGTGTGTTCTTGTTTTTATTTCGCTCTACTAATTCTTCCACAAAGCAGGTCCGCTGCTGGAATGGTTACGATGCACACCTCTCCCCATAGACAGGTTGGACTACTTCAAACCTGTGGTATTCTCCTCTCTTGCACTCTCACCTAACTGTAACCGTTTAGGGAAGTTCCAGCCGGGATTGCCGTTTCTCTTCGAGTGCTAACAAAACGGCAAACAGCTCCAACAAGGCGCTCTGTGTGAGTTTGAGAGAGGTTATATCAATAATCCCCACACAGACCTGGCAAACTCGAGTGCAAACAATAATCATGCAGCTGAAACGCCTACCGAATTGTCGTCGGAGGTGGGATCTCTATCTCAGACAGACCAAGACGGGGTGATACCTGTAAAAGAGATTATTGATGGCATCCAAGCCCTGCTCCTGGAAAGGCGACAAGATAGTGAACGTCTTGAGAAACTGGTAAGAAAGGCAATGCTGGTACACAATGATATCCTAACCCTTTTGAATACATGTAGGCGACCCGTATTGAGACTCAGGTCAGAAAAAGCTTTATCGTACATGTAATACCACAACAATGACCGTTAGAGTACAGGCCACTGAAAACACAGCCTTGCTTGGGGGGAAGCTGGACAAAGTTCTGGAGAGGTCCATTGAACCTGGAATACTGGAAGGACTGATGGAATTATCAGCAGTGAAATCTTTCAAAAAGTGGACCAAAGACAAGATCAAAGTAATGTTCCTTTTATCTTTTGGCTTCATCTGATTCTCGGCCCTAAGCCCGATTTGGAAGCGCTGTTCCCAGACAAAACAAAGAACATAGCAATTTCCGATGGTGCACTATTCAAACTCGTTGAGAAGCACCTGCAGCAAGATGAGGTTGCCTACATTACAAGTTCCTCAGCGTGCCATGTATGTGTGCACTCCACCTCCTTTTTTTATTTAGGGTTCACACACCCACATCCATCCCGCCATTTGACACTAAATCTTAAAATATCATCTGTCATGCTGCCAGGATGCCATGGTGCGAGTATTAAGGAACAGGATATCAAGATGGAATGAATACCGCAGACGAACACGCAGATCCCCGCCCAAGGTGTGTGAACCCCTTTTGTAATTTCCGGGTGCACTAACCATGGTGTATTCAGAGACCTCGGGTTGACTTGTTGCCGCCTACCAATGCCGCCGCCATTGTCCGGCCTACACACCCTGCCGTTTCACCCTCACCCGCTTTACCAAGGAACCAGCCGACACACACCGCAAGTAACAGCTACACACTACAGCAGCGATTAAGGTCGTCGACTACGCAACCGATGGCACAGCACCCTCATCTTCGCTCTCAAACCACAAACACTACTGCTCCAGCAAAGGGATTGTAGATTTTCCTCTCGCCCTGGCAATGCTTGTGTGAAAAGCCACCACCACAACAAAAAAAAAAAACCCCCTTTTTTCAATAGACAATAATTGTTGCAAAACCCAGGAAATAAAAGGACCAGTCAGTTTGGTCGGCCTGTGGGTTTGGGGGTCCATTTGGTGTGTTTTTCCCTGGTTGCGTCCAAACGGAGCCTTCACCCCCTTTTGCACTCCAATTCTGGGACTCCCCACGGCGGATTTTGTATACAAAAATCGACTTAGAAAAAATTTGTATACAACGGAAAAAAATTTGTATACAACCGGCTCTAGCGTGTGCCAGTGAAGGTAGTTGCCAGGGATTGTTGTGGCAACCATGGCAAAGGTGGTGGGGGGTGAAATCGGCAACACACTGGCCGCAGCCTTGTCGGCGATGGTACCAGTTGAGGTAATTGTGCGCGGTGACTTGGCGGCACTGCTTCAACATCGGTGGCTACGTTTGTGGTGCTGGGGTGTAAGGTGGTTGTTTGTTTTACTTGTGTGTAAGAAGCCCAACCACAAACCCCAGAGTTTATTCTTTATTACTTTGCTTTTCGCTCAGACAACTACAATGGTGTTATGCCAGCTTTAGAAGGGCACGAGAGTCCGTTTTAGGTGTCCCCCGAATAGCTCCTCAGGGTCCCAACAGATTACGAGAAATCCACCCAGTCAATAGAACTTACTTAGACCTATAGCCACAGGATAGAACCAACCGCACACCAGATGGTAATTTTTTTCCTTCTTCTTTTTTCCAAAACTTGCAAACCCAAAATTTGTATCCACTTTTTGGCGGGTGTGTTGTGTGATTCAGTGAATCCACAGGCAAACTCTTCAATGCAAACCGCTGAAGCAACGCAGGACTGAGAGACTCAGGTGCTGAGTCAGCAGCGCGGACTTAACGAATTTGGAAATCAACTTCACGGAAATCTCCATGATCATTCGACTCGATTTCAAGGCCTTTATAAGCTTGACGCTCCAAGCTCAGAATCACATCGAAAAACACATAAACGCAAACAAATAAACAACAAACACAAGGCAAACAATAGAACCCTTTATTCCAATCGAATTCATCTCTTTCTGTCTTCCGTTATTGAGTGAGTATCCCCACATTAGTACAAGCACAACATACACAGAAGCATACATCAAGACAAGAATGGGGTCCTGGCTTGCGCCGTGGACAGTGAGTCCAAAAAAAATCCAATAAAATTTTGTTGTTCACAGATTAAGGAAGATTGGTGTCTTGATTTTAAGGGTTTTGGGCTTGTGGAAACTGAAAATGTGCTGCTGTGGCTACACATACATATCCAGCTTGGTCCAGCTCAAGTTGGATGTCCTCAGGTAAATTGTCATAGAACTGATCTTGCAGCTGTGCAGGAAAATAAAGGCATTCACCAAGATGCAACCTTGCACCAGGTTACTTCCACCCTCTCCCCTCAAGTTTGGGTTGTTATCAACCAAGATTGTGCCCAGAATTGCCAATGTGGAAACCATGTCACCACTGATTTGGATCACCCCATTGTTCTGGGTGAGATGATGTGCACACCCCCCAAATGTAATGCTTCAATTAGTAGAGGCATCAAAAAACGACTGTGTGTTTGATGTCTAAAGGCAAATTCCCTGTAATTGTCTGCTCCTCCTCTTCCTCCTCTTTGTCCTCCTCTTCCTTGTCCTCTGGTTAAAGCAGCAGTCACTAATCCATCTTTGCTGTTACTGATAGTGTCCCCAGCTTGATGTGAAGTGCACACTGTTTAGTTGAAGACGCTGTCTTCTATTTGGCTGCTCTGGGTAATAGTCTGTGACTTTTGCCTTTCCTGACTTGGGAAACATGTCAGTGGTTGTACAAAGAAGAATATTGTGCCTTAACAATGAGGCTCTTGTAGTTTTGTTTGCCATGGGCATCTCATCCCAAAATATCACTGTTGTGGCTCAAAGCAATGCTGCCCTCTGACTGTTGAGTGCTATGTTGGAGGTTATTCTGTCAGGAGAAACAATATCCAGATGTTTTTGCACTGGAATTCCAAAAACCATGTGTGCTGTACCTCCACGTTCATACTGTCAAGCAGCAAATGCTGTAGAAGCAACTTGGTGTTCTAATCTCAAGGAGGATAACAAATACCAAGCCAGGAATGTCTTCCCACATCCTGCTTTGGCCTGAATAAAGAAACAGTGTGCTGTTGTGTGGTCTGCCAAAGCTGCTTGCAAAATATGTGCTGCTATTTGTGTCTGCTCCTCACTCAGGTGTTCCCTTGTTTCAGTGACAAAATTGTGTAGTTGTCTTAAGTCATCACTGTGTTGTTCTCTCCAGCTGTGTGGCCATGCTCATCAAGTTCATCTGGAGACCATAACTCAGAATAGACTTGCCATATGAAGCAAATATTTCCCAAAGGATTCTGCACAGGTGCCTGTCAGCCAAATTAGTTCTCGCAGTTACATCATCAACAGTGCCAATCAAGTTGGTTGCCAGATCAGAAGCAAGAAGCACATGGTGTGTTTCAAATAAAGCAGCAATAGGGGCACCATCCACAGCTAAAATTGCCAGTAAAACTCGGAGTTCTTGATTGCTGTGAAGTTTAATACCATTGTATGCACGAGAGTAATCTGATCTATGACTGTTACAGGATTGTAAAAAGGTATCAATAACTTCAAGTGCATGTAATTCGTGGATAAAAATAAGAAATGAAAAAAAAATTGTTAAGATTCAGTCACACTACGGAGGCTCTGCAACAGGAAAAGGAACTAGAGCCAAAAAATTTCTTGTAAATGATGTGGAGAGGGTAAAGGACAGGGGGATGGTGGATTTTTTTTTGTGGAGGTATTTTTTTTTACTGGGGGTGCTAGGGCTCCGCCCTACAACCTGGCGGGGCTCCGCCCCTGCCCCCCGGCGGGGCTTCGCCCCTCCCCCTGGACCCCCTTCCCCTCGTTCATATGACAGCCCGTCTGATTTTTGCCTGTCTTTTGTGTGGCACCTCCTGCTGGTGGCCCAACAATACCCGCAGAAACCAAATAACAACAGTCGAAGGCACAGCAAAACACGACAAAAAAAACAGCAGGTTGTAGGGCGGGGCCCTAGCACCCCTTAAAAACCGAGACACAAAACAAAAACCCGAGCCACAAAACTAAAACCCGAGTTGGAAAAAAAAAACCGAGTCAGAATTTTTAACCCAAGTCGGTATCCTCAGTTTCCGGTAAATACCGGACTGTCCATCACAAAATTTGGCAGCATCAAATAACAACAGACCAGAACAGAATTATTTTTTCTTGTTGTTATGTTCTCAACATAATTAATTAAACGTTCCGTCTACAAACGCGACAGTCTGGTGTTTATTTCTTTATGGCATTTGTTTCTGATCAATAAACAAAAAAGCCTTTTCTCCACTGTCTTACTGACTTCAGTCAGTTGTTTTAAATATTGAAAATGCCTTGGTTCAAACGAAAAAGAAAAAAGAAACGGTGAGAGGGTACGAGAACGCTCAGGAGACACCTCTTATCTCCGACTTGGGGTCGCTGCCGACGGTGTGTTACTGCTAAAAAGAAAAACAGTGAGAGACAACGAAAAGAAGGCTGGGCGAATTAAATTTACAGGAAATCTGTCGATACCGACTTGGGTTGAAAATTCCGACTTGGGTTTTAAGTGGCTACTCTATATCCATTCCCCACTTTAGGCAAAAGTGAGCACCGAACACAGAATTGGGCACTTCCAACAAGAGTGGACACCAGGGGCAAACAAAATTTTATCTGTGTCCGCCGAGGACTTCGGGGAAAAAAGTGTTGAAAAGGAAGGTTTGCGTCCCGCGGTAAAGAACAAAAAAAAACCTTGGTAGGTGTTACGGACGTGGTCTGTTCTGTGTTCCCACTTGTACGTAGTTGTTTACTGTTTTTGTGTTTTTGTCTTACAACCGCCATTGTTGTGGCTGTCGGTGGATGGGAGAGGAGATGGGAGGGAGACAAACCGTGGTTGGTACATGCCCATCTTCGTCAACTCTGCCTCACTCCACGTCACCCTCGCCACTCATTTCACATCATCCTCGTTGTCACCGTCGTTGGCAAGCGGCAGCGTGCTCGGCAGCGGCAGCACCCTCATGGCAACGGTCTCTGCAGTTTTGTCGACACTCGCTGCACTGGCTACCACACAGTCGCAGTCACATGTAATTGATCACTATCATCCATGGCTTTGGCTGTCACTGCTTCGGTCGTTGTGGCTGTGAATGCTGTGGCAGGCTCGCTTCCAGAAGGGGGGCATTAGTGCACGTCACAGTGGGGCCGGTGGTGTACAAATGCTACCTTCAGTGCACGTGACAGCAAGGAGAGCAAAGTTGGGGACAACAACTCCGGCACATCAACACCCACATTCATAAGAGGCAATGGGATGGGAGGCAGGAGAAGGAGGCAAGGAGGGAGAGGGAAAGTAGGAAGGGGGGAGCATCACCAACCAACCATTGGCCACTGCTTCTGTTTCTGCTTTTGTTTTTGTTTTTGCTTTTGTTTTTGCTTTGCTTTGTTTTGTTTTGTTTTGTTTGGTTTTGTTTGGTTTTTTTGTTTTTGTTTTTTGTGTATTTTCGATATGCAGTTAACTTTGTTATCTAATCTCTTTCATTATTTACAGAATGCAAGGTCCACATGTACCAGGGGCATCAGTCAGTAGCACACAACCTCAACCTCAACAAATACATCATTCAGAACAGTCACAGTCCCAATCCTTACAGCCAGGCAATTGTGGAAGCACACGTCACTGTAGCCTATGCCAGGGCACTGACCATGATAGACGCAGATGCCCAAGGCGTTCTTCGAAAAAATCACGTTCATCAACAGCTCCCCCTGTACAAGTACCAGGTATGACACACATATTCTTTGTGACAGCCAAATGGTGACCTATTTGACAGCTGTTATGTCTCAAAGTTCTCATGTAAATTCTTCATCCCCTCACATATTTTCTTCATTCTCACCATACCAGCCTCTATCTCCTTTTCCATCTCCAGTTTCCTACACAACCTCTTCAGCACCTCCGATATTTTCTTTCCCCTCACAGTACCAACCTACATCTCCCTTTCCATTTCAAGTTTCTCCCTCAACTTCAGCACAACAAAGATTTTCATCATTCTCACTGGACATGCCTCCACCTTCCATACCATCATCACCATTTAATTTCTCACCACAGTTGCCTCTTGCATCACAAAGTACTACAACAAGAGGAGATGACAACCTAATCGATGATGATGATGATGATGACAATAGCGCATTTTTGAGAAGTAAGTTTTGCACATGTTTAGTAGAACACTAATAAGTACACAACATTAGATCCATCTCTGGCGGACTTATCTAGTGATGAAGAGGCAACAAGTTGTGGTATGTTTATTTATTTTTTCCATTTTTTTTAATTCATTATTTTAAATTCAGTCACACAACCAAGCAACTCTGTACCACAAAGACCAAGGCCAAGGCAATCTACACACAGGCGCCATGGATCTACAGACCCACAAGTGATTCTTGAAGAGGTAATTCTTTCTGGAAAGAGGTTGTGACTGATAAGATGCAGCACTCTTGGGTACCATTGCCTAATCCTTCACCTACATTTCCTACTCCACAAACACATACTGCTGGAGTCAAAATAATGCCAAGTGTGTATTCTCCTTTGGCAGGCTTTACAGAGCACTTTGAACCAATCTTCAAGTTAATGTTGGATGGCATCAACTCACGATGTGCTGATGATAAACTGAGACTGCCTGGAAGAAACACAATTTATGTTTTGGATATGAAAACACTTCATACTTGGTTTGCTGTTTTTTTGGCTCAAGGTTGTACAACCAACTTTTATTCATTTACATACATTCAAAAGGACTAATACGCATGGAGAATATTGAAGACTTTTGGAACAAAAACAATCCAATATCTTACAATCAATGGATGGCAAAAGCTATGTCTGACGAAGAGTTTATGTTTATAAATAACAACCTTTGTGTATGTTAATTTTGGTCCAAAAGCTTTTCAACTAAAAAAAAAAATAAATGCAGGTGGATACATCACAAGTTTGTAAGGATTTGACTAGCATTGCTCAAAGACTTTGGATTCCTGACACTGAAATATGTATTGATGACGATTTGTGGAAGTGGTCAGGTCTAGGTGGTGGAAAATGCAAAAACAACAAGAAAGCAGACAAATGTGGGCTCAACAGTTGGAAATTGGTGGACAAAAAAGGTTATACTTTGCAATGTATGGTAGATTGGATCTGGAGAGAAGCTCATGGACAATTACCAGCTGGTCAATGTAAAGCCAAGGTTGTATGTATCTACAATAACATTTGTTAAATTTCTCCTCAAGTATATGTTACCTGAGTTTTTGGATACATTGGATAAAATGAAAGGAAGTGATCACTTAGTATGTACTGATGCTGGTCCCTTCTCAAGTTTGGACTTAGCTTTAGATATCTTAAACAGAGGTATGATATGAATTTTCGATTATTCTGTTTTGTATAGAAAGATTGACACAGGATACTATGTGTTATGTAATTGTGCTGGAGCACGACCTACATTTTTGTGGCAACATTTACATAAAGACCTTGAGAAATATCATGTTCAAAGTAGCTATCGCACCTTGGTAAAAACCAATAATTTTTTTTAAATCACAAAATACATTACCTGCAAGGAACCTCACCTTTTGGCAATATCATATTATGCAAAAAACGATGCTAAGGGGAAACCAAAAATTATTAACCTTCTTACAAACATGAATGGTATAACAAAGTTGTTTCTTTTTTTTCTTTAATGTTATAAGATATGTTGAATGACTCACACAGAGAAGTTTGGGATAGATCTAGAAAAGAGAAAGTACTGGCTTATAGCTGCTTCGCCATTGTTAAGTCTGTCTCTCTTTCAAAAAAAAAAAAAAAAATAATTTTTGCAAGGTATAACATGACCCACAATTTTGAGGATGTGAATAAACATATGACCAGCAGTGTAAGAAGAAAAAATAAAGCCAAACACCATTGGGTTGCTACATTGCACATGTTGTTCTATGTTTTACTTAAGAATGCATATTGTTATCATGAAGTAATGACATCCCCTTTTTAACTCAATTTTGATGCAAATATAGGAAGTTTCAAGGCATTTCCAACTTGATAAAAGTGGCATGTTGTTGCGGGATTATATTTTTATGGTTATACAAACTTTGGTTCCAGCACAAGAACAGTCATCTAATCCATCTTGTGTATATGAAGGTCCTCCTTTGGGTCAATTAGTCTTTCATCAAACAGTACTCTGTCGAAAAAAGTCAAATTGTGCTGTATGTGGGAACCGCACTCAACGGATAGATAAAATCTGTAACAAATATTTCTGTATGAACCTTCGCTGTCTCTTATCATATCACCTCAGCCAAATGCATCTTACAAATTGGGAGGTTCTTCAAGAGCCAGTATGTGAAACCCAAAATTAAAACCAGATTTAAAAAGTGAGCAGGGTCCTCTGGCCCAGAATGGCTCCTCATAAAGATGAACATTGTAATTATCATTGTACTTTTATTGTACATATGTATCTAGTGTGCCCTGCAATTGAAAGAAAGGTACAACTCTTCCCAGCACACACAATTCATTGTACTTAGCCATGAAAATGATTTAGCAGTTTCTTGTGTTGAATTTGGGTTTGTAGAATGCATGCCCCACCTTGGAATTGGTTCCTCTCTTTTCCCTCATCCTTGTTTCATAAGTGCTTACTTACTCATGAAATGGCATTCCCACATGTTAGTGTCTTCTCTATTGTCAGAGTCCAAGTTCCAACCACGAATTTAGATTGCCAAGCTGACCCAAAGTGCTGTAGAGACTGGAGTTCTGTGGAATTGGTTGTGCAGCAACCTGCTGAGTTCAACTTGCCAGCCTGCAGTTCTGCATCCTTCTCAGAATGCCTTTGTTTTCTCTGACTTGTTCTCACAGCAACCTAGGTCTTGACAGAGCAGTACATATCCATTTGCGTTTTAAGTTCTCATGCCAACATAGGCCCATGCTGCCACTCAAGCACAAATTAATGGACTGGAAACATTGCATCTGTCTTCGACCTGGTGATGGATACCAAATGGGTATCCATTCACTCTCAACTCCATGCACTCATCTTCTCTCTTTAGGAAACCTAATCCCACAAACACAGGAGAGGCATGTGGGATGACTTGGTCACTGGTATATGTCTTACTTCTTATTTTTCTCAGTTTTCACCTTGGATGCCAGGTGCTGGACTTGCTGCTGCTGAGCTGGCTGGCAGCTGAGGTAAACTCCCCTGTCCCTTCCAAGAAAGGTGCACTGCACCAGGCCTCACAAATCCACTCTCTTTCACAGTAATTGTCTCCCCAATATTCACCTCCAACCCCACTCAGTAAATAACAGGTACCATCACTGCCAGATTGAGCACAACACCAGGTCAGACTTCCTCTCACTCACCTGCTAAGTCCCATGCTCAGCTCCACACTCACATTCTTACTCTTGCTCACCTTCATTCCTGCTTTACTTCTCACACCCTCTATCTCACATCCAATCCTGCTCTCCACCACTCACTGGGCTCGAACACCACTATGGTATTCTCACTATACTCACAATGTAAAGAGTGACACGGCAGTACAGGGAGCAAAACAGTGACACCAGGAGCGACAAAGCAAGGTTGACAATATCAGTAGCACAGTTGTGAGCAAGCTGGTGACACTGGCAGCAACACAGCAACATCAAGAGTGATACTGTGGTACAGCTAGGGATAAGGTGGGGCTGTGAGTGAGCAGACTCAGAAATCAGGAGCTCCCCACACCACCAGTACATCTCTGAAGTCATCACCAAGGTGTTGCCTTATGTATTGAATTGAAAACCTTTAAATGTCCATAGGTCCAAAGAGGGGGAGAGGATATACAAGAAAAACCCATGACCTATATTTGTTTCTTTTTTCCACATTGTATGACTCCAAAGCTATGTGTATGCATGTACATTGCTCATTTTGCCATGGCTTTCAGGCCACAAAGTATGATGATGATCACTCACCTGGTCTCACACCCCTGACAACACCCAAAAAAAAAGGCCAGGTTTAACTATGGAAAGGGAAGGAAAGGGAAGTGGCCTGTGGCGGGGGCTACCAAAACTGCCAGAGATCCACCAAAAACGAAAAATTTGGATATGGAAGGGGACGCTTTCGTGCGCGTACTACTTGTGGTTCACTGTTCCTTCCACTTGCCATTTCCTCTCCTCTTCACTGTTTGGAAACTCCCAACCCCCTGGCATTTTGGGAGCAGAAAACAAGGTAATTATTTCCCAACCCACTCAATTTTCTCTTTTTGGTCTCACACTCCCTTTCCACACACCCAGGCCTTTTTTTATTGTTATTGTCATTGTCAGTTGCCATTGGGTTTTTTCCCCAACTTACTCTGAGCTTAGTGGGTTAGCCACAGTCAGTGAGGTTTGCTCTCCTCTCTCCTTCTTTGCACACTTGTTCAACTGAACTCAACAAACAAAACAACAACAACCGCACTTACATACATTCTTGTCACCAACTCACAAAACTAAAACTTAACCACTAGGTTGGATTTGAAAATGAACAGAATGCTTGGAATTTTCCTTGCTTGGTGAACTTATGCACAGCTGTGTGTCTTCTTGTCTTGATGTATTGCTGCTATATTGCTGGCATTTTCACATTTTTATGCAGTGCTTTTCTTTGTCAGTGCCTCCAATTGAGTTCAACACCTGAGCCTGGCATCTCCAAGATGAAGTGCTGAGGCTTGTGACTCCCTTACATGGTCCTAACAACCAAACAATACTAAGACTTCTAGTGTTCAAGAAAGGTATAATGGTACCTGTGAGGCACAAGTATATTGGCATACCTGGAATTACTACCACTATGGGCCAAGCTACAACTATTGCCAGGGAACTGGAGAGGACTTATGAGGAGGAAAAGAGGAAGAGCACTGATGTTGATGAAATTACCCTGAAGTACAGAAACTGTCTGCATCTCA